>PVLA01001971.1:0-305362 GCA_004027455.1 Hydrochoerus hydrochaeris
AGTATGAGAGAGTTTATACAAAAGCTTCAAATGAGAGAGCTCATGGAGAAAGATTTACAAAATTCCTGTGAGACAACTGCCCTTGATCCAGGGAAGTTTCTCTATCAGAAATTACAAACTAAAGCCCCCAAGAAAAGAAAACCAGTGCCAACCATTATGACAGATATAGGGCCTGCTTATATAATAAACAGATGTATTTAGTATCTCCCTCGACCCAAGAAACCTTTACCTCAAGTGCCTGACCCCCCTCTGCCTTGCACAGGGATTTATGATAAGCATGGGCAAAGAATAGTTAATATCAAAGGAAAATGGGCCAAATATAATCAAATAAATTTCATGGGAAGGTTAGCCAGGAATGGGCCACTCTATTGTATTAGATCAACAGAGGATAAAAAACACTACGTAACTATGTTAAAAAGAAAGACAGAAAATCTGGCCAACTAAGAAAAGAATAAAAGCTTTAAAAAACTTTATAAAAATAGTATAAATGGACATGAACGAGAGTTAGATTACCTAAAGAAAACTGGCAAAAGCTGTGCAGAGTTTGTTCAAGCAAGAAACATCTAAGAAACAATAAAATCATTTTTTATACCTATCCACAAAAAGAATCAATATAAATAGAACAGGAAGTATTGGGGCTAGGGTATAGCATGTTTGCTTTTGCAAGCTAATTAATTATAAATTGCTAAGTAACAAGATTAAAGTTTTACAAAGGTGAAAAAATTAACTGATACATATTGTTTAAAATCATCGCTGTGTAGCTCTAAGCCTGGGATGCTTTGCTGCTTGGGGTTTAAGTTACTGCCAAAAGTTAACAAATAAATACTCCCGCTTCTGCAAAATAAAATAGATTCAGATTCACTCACATACTGGTGTGCAGTGTTTTCTGTCTCTCACTCGCCGACTCCCTGACCACCTTTGGGACCCCTGAGCCCTGCCGCAGCTGGACTCCGGCAACTAATGCAAGTTTCAAGGACTTTTTTTGTCATTGGAGAAACAGATCATTCAGTCTGACAATCTGACTGAAAATGAAGTAACTTACTCGTGTCAAGGGACTTGTAGTATTACAAATTCTTTTAACAATCCCATTCTAGTCTATCCAAATTGCCCACAAGAATTATAGCCTTATATTCACATAAAATTAGAAATGCTTTGCTGTAACAAGAGAAAGTTTTAAGTAAACACAGTATTGTTCCTGCATTGAACAGCAGGATTCCCCCAGATTGCAGTTTCATGAATTGAAAATCACCATGGAAAACACATGAGGCTATTCGAGCATGGTTCATCATGAAATAAAACCTCAACTTCAGTGACAATAATATAAAAATATTCCTACGTGGTACCCTGGAAGAAAAGAGGAAAATGAAGACATTTTATGACTCGGAGAACATAAACTGTGGGTAAACTTTTTCTCTTCTTCCTCAGTGTTTCTATTTGTCATGCTATAAAATTTCATCACACAACATGGGGCATTTCTGCTGTGGTGAAGGAACCTAGACTGGCCACATCCAAAGTGAAGCAGGTGCTTCTGGTTGCAAACTCTCTACTGCTTTCTTGACCAGGCAGGAAAATCTACTCCACCCAAAGCTGCCAAGAGAAAAACCAATTTATTCCAAAATAGAAACAGGAAAATAGTTTGCAATGCTAAATGACAGAATCATCGAAGTGTCAAATTAAATACTGATATCATCAGTATGAATCTGAAATACTTTCTGGTGTTGAAAAAATTCAAGGAAGAGAGGTCAGTAACTACCAAACTGATAGCAGGAGCATGAGAAGAATGCTCCTGGGGGTCCTTCGTTTGATCCAGGACATTCATGTAACCCATGCTGCAGGCCACCTTTGGCACAGCTGAAACTGCTGGGGCTTGAGACACAGTGATCAGCAAGACTAGACCACTGTCCCTAGTGAAGATGTGGTATACAAAACTTTGGCTGCTCTTACCTCAAGCCTGGAGAGAAGCACCAATGAGGACTTTTGAGATTTGCCTGAGCACAGGAAAATTAGCCAATAAGAAGGTAATGTGTTGTGACCAACCCAAGTGACCTGCAGACTGGGGTTTCAGGGTACCAGGCTGAGCCCTGACACTGTGGGCAAAAACACATTTGTGCCCAAGATTTCAGGGTAAGCCAGAAGCCACAGAACAGGGAGTGAACACTGATACTCCCCCTGCCCACAAAAGCAACTTTACACAGTAGGGAAGGAAAGGGAGGCGTAAAGGAGTTGGTGACTATAATCTCCAAGAGGGAAGGGTCAGCATCCAACTGTCCTAGATTCCAAACTTGCTTCTGCCTTATAATTAAATGTGTGACTTCCAGAGATTGACTCCACTCAAGTCTACAGCCTCAGTTTCCTCATTCAAAACATGTTATCTCTACTGCCTGATTGGCAGGGATGCTCTGAAGATTTAAGGAGCTAATATACATAAGACACTGGGCATCACTCTAAAGACACAGTTGGTGCTCAATAAACTTTGCCCCAAATAAAATGAGTTAACAAGAATGCAGTTGTGCATTGAAACCCCCCCTAAGATTGAGTCTTGTTCATTTCTCTCTTCTCAGCACCTGCTGTAGGTAAGCATATAGGAGGCGCTCAGTATATAAATGAATGTGAACTCTGATTAACTCATACTGATTATAATCATTGACTTGGCAATTAGGTACATACAATTAATTTAAAATGGGAAAAGGAATTGGTTATTTATAAATACAGTTTGATTGAAGAGAGTATTTTTTTAAGTGCAAAGTAACATGCTGATGAAAAGGTCACAGATGCGGGTATGTGCTAAAAAATCCAACCTTCCACATGGCCTGTGAGATCAAGCAGAGGCGAAAGCCAAAAGCATGAGTCACAGCCAGCCAGGGAGCAACTGGAGGCATGTGCTGTCCTCGTAAGCATCCTGACTGAATGCTTCATCCATTGAGCAGGCAGTCCGAGAAGTCCTTTGAGTAACTTGCTGGTGCCCTTTGGCAGGAGAGAGACAAACAGAACTGACACCAGAAGTGGAAAATGTGAGAACCTGTGCTGCTCCAGAGAAAATACTCCCAGTGGAAATCAGAAGGAGGTCAAGGCAAGGAAACCAGCAAGCCCATTTACTATTCCCTACAAAGCCAAAGGATGATTTTCCAAGAGCAAAGTCCCAATATAGCAACAGAAAGTGCCAGATTCATTTAGGCAGCTGCATAGAGTGTGCGCGCGTGTGCACACACACACATATTTATATAAACATGCATACGTAACTACATGCATATTCATACTTAAAGGTATAGAAGGGACTCTGAAATAACAGAGTCCACTTAGAATTGTTAGAAATGAACCACTGTGATCCATTTATTATGATGAGCGAAGGGTTACACAGTGGCTCTGTAACTAGGTCAGACACCAATTGGTAGTCAATTCCACAAACTCAGGAAGATTTAATGAGAAGACCAGACAAAGGCAGAAGCTGGAAACAGAGCCCTAAGCATGTGTCCCTAGATTCTGCAATCTGGCACTGGGACCCGTTACATACTATTTCTCTCATAGGTGAACCAGAACAAATTGCACAAAATTCCTAAAACGAGGATCAACAGTCTAGGCAAAGCCATTGGCCCATAGCTCTGGCAGCAGTGGTCACACTGGACTAAAAACAATCCCTGAGTCAAATGATGATCACCACCTGCCCAAGCAGCAAGTATAGAAACAGTGACCCTGTATCAAGTCAGCAGCTGTAACGGTGTGAGCAGGACATAAATAAAATAGCACTACCAACCTAAAGCTTGTGTCTACAAAAGCCAAGCTTCTTTGCCAGGATCTCTGTGCCACCATTCCCATCCCTTGCCTGTGCCTGGGGAGTGTAACTGGCACCTGCACCCAGACTGGCAGATGGAGAGGCCAGGCCCGATCAATCCAATGCCTACTCACTCCACCATCACAAAGGTCACTGTGCGGCATTTGGACACCTACAGTCTTCCTTGAGACCCAGAGTCCAGCCAGGGTGTGCCATCTCCAAGGAGCCCTTTCTCTCTTCCATATCAGGACACTTCGTGTAGGAAAACCAAGGTCCAAATGGCTGTGAGAGGACTCAGGCCAGTTTTGTTCTGGACGGCCCGAGAGACAGCCCTGATCCCTGGCACCGCTAGCTGCCCTGTGAATGAGCCACTGTGGTGAAACACACACCCCCTGCTAATGAGTCCCACACAGATGCAAGCAAGGGTCAGCCAGAGCAGAAGCAGACGCAGGCATGGGCCACCCGCCCAACAAGAATGCAACTCACAGTGGCTGCCGAGGACCCCGCACAGCAGCAAGGTGCTGGAAATAGCTGTCTTCTTGTGAACTAGCCATTCCCACACCCCTCCTTGCCCAGTTCCAAAGAAAACTGAAGCCTAATTTTAAGTAGTAACTCCCATTATTTATTATTCTTACTTGTTTTAAAGAGCATTTAAACCTAAAAATGTCAAAAGACAGATTTTCATCATAAAGACATTTACTAATGGGATACACTGAAAAAAAATTAGCTATATTGGCTTTAGACATTTGAATAAACAAAGTTAATTGTATGGGTTCCACAAGTGTTGTAGACTCAATTTGAAACCTTCCTTTCCTAATAACTAGCTGGGTTACTTTAGACAGTTTACCATTTCCTCATTTATGAAAAGGGGAGCAAAATGTTACCTCTCACATAGGACCTGAAAAGAATTTAAGTCATCCATTTCTGCACTACACCCTGCCCATAACTCTGTAAAGGTCACCTAGGCTGATCATCCTCACATCATTACTATGATTTATGCCAACCAACTAAACAGAGCTTTAAGGTTAAATGTTCAGATTATCATGCTAATTTATTTGTGTACAACCAGTTACTGAAAATCCAATAATACGTAGGTATGAGGATTAAAATGGGAGTAATTTAATTAAATTTTACTTGCTAAAAATTCAGAAGGTTTAGAAAAAACAAACTCTAACTCCCAGACTTCCATCTTCTACCTTCCCTCCCAAAGATCCAAAAAGGAGAACACTACATATATACAAGTATACTTTTAATTTTTAAAAGAGTATAGCATTGTTTAAATTAAGCATTTAAATATATTATTAAATATTTAAATTACCTTTGTTATGACTGCATCTTGTAGGTCCCACTAAGGTTTGTAGCTGGGGCCAGGAATTCACTCACTAATTCCTAACTCCCAACTCTGGGCTGAAGGAACTCTGGGAAGGAAGGAAGTTCTGCTCTTTGATTAAAGGTGCTTCTGCTACTGTAATCTCCAAGTCCCTGGGGGCCTTAATAAAACATGGACTCAGCCCCCAGGTCTGAGCAAGGAGGCTGAAGTCTTGCATATCTGGTACTTGCCAGATGGTGGTCAGGATACTGCTCCTAGTCCATGGACAGCACTGGACAGCACTGAACAGCACTCAGGAGCACTGCACCCCGAGGAAGTCAAGGACAATGCTTAGGACACTTGGGGAAGAAAGCTAACACTGGAGTTTCATTTTGGTGTGTCTCTTTGATGCTGGGATTGTTTTCAGACAAGTTGGAAACTCTTTCATTATTCATGGAACCACGGTTAAAGCCAAGCCAAGTCCTTGGACCCAGAGGCAAGGAACATTTGTTGTTTTGTTTTGTTCTAAATCAAACAAATAGAATAAAGCAAATACCCATCCGTGCTTGGTGAATGCCCTTTAGGGAGTTCATTTAACTTTCCGTTTCCCTTGTTCTTTCCCTGGCTGCAGAAGCCAAAATGGGAATGCTATAGAGGAAGGAGCCGTGTATTGGTTAGAACTGCAAAATCACCATGGTTCCAAAGGGAACAAGTTGCAAATGAGAATAGCAAAACAATTCCAGCTCAGAATATCTGCATTAACTGTCCATGTACTTCAATAAAACCCCAGGGAAAAGTAAGAGCTCAGAATTCTTAACTTAGGAATTTGGGGTTCAAATGAAGGCAACACCATTTACCAGCTGTGTGTTTTGGGGAAAGTGTCTTGGCCTCTCCAAAACTCAGATTCTCTATCTGCCATATGATCCTAATGACATCTGCCTTATAAGATTATTGCTATAGACTAATTCCTATGTAAATGTGTAGCATGAATTATAACAGTGTTTTTCCAAAGTCCAAAAAGTTACTCTGAAGCTGCACATTAATAACAAAACTCACATGGATGTGGGCTTATTCATAATTATCTCTATTTCCATGCCCAAACCTTTTCTTGGAATGTGGAATCAACAAAAAGAAAGTTTGAACAGCAATAAAGATTCATTTGAAATATTTTTCTTTACAAATCCTTTCTAATTATCGCACAAAATGCGATCATTATCAGGGCAATATTAAATCATCTTTTATCCTTGGGTGGATGACAGTTAATTTTTTAAAATTAAATGCATATACTTGGGAATAGTCTTTTAAAGAGGGAAGCATTTCTTCTCTCTCTCTCCTTCTTGTCCCTCGTATCTTGCACCTTCTAGCGCATAGCACTGTGTCCTACATACAGTGCTGCAGGGCAAAAACCAGTAGGTCAATTTCACAGAAGGAAAAACTTGCATCACTGACAATCTCCCATCACTCCATCATTTGGGGATGGACATTATCAGGATGATCTTCCAATCAGAACAAAATAAAGAGACAGAGAAAACAGGATAGAAAAAATATTAATTTCCACCATGGTAGGAGAGACAACATCAGACAGGATTTACGTTTTTGAAAGATACAGGGAAGCTCAGGCAGAGGATTAGAAGAATCCACATCTGTCAGAGGCTTCTCAGATGACATTGTCCTGAAGCCCTTTTCCTCTCCCCATGGGGGTTGAGCAAGACCCTCTTCCTAAATCCTACTTATGGGGCCATCTGTGTCTCTGTCTACGTAACCAGGCCCCTGGGCTCTTGCTTCAGCATTGCTGCAAACTGTCTCCTTCTGGACACTGTTGCTTAAGGCTGTGGGCCCCTGTAAAGAACCCTTCTTTCATTAGGGATTTCTCTGTCTAAACAGGATTTATGATGATCCTTTGGCAAGGATCTCTGAATCACTGGCTTTCACAGGACAACCGGCAGAGTATCTCAGAGAAATCTACCTCTGACAAGCAATACAGCCCCAACGATTTATCTCTTCTCATGAAACGGGTGCAGCCTATGCTCTCTGGATGCTGCCCTGGAGGAAATGCTAGCACATGGCCAGTGAAGATGACACAGCAGTGGTTGTACCAACTCTTTCCCAAAAAGCTGGGAGTTGGGAATACATCTCACTCGTCTGAATACAGAATCTCATCTAGAAGACTGAAATGATGGTATTGTCTTCCTGGGAGTTTACATTGCTAAATGGAATCAAATACCTGGTGGATCTTAACTTGATAAATGTGTGTGACTTTCTACCTAGAGGTGATTATTTTTGCAAAAGGATGTATAGCAGGGAAAGAAGCAGAAGGACCCATGATCTAGTGCTTTGCTTTTGGGAGGAGCTGGAGTAACTGGCCCCAGGCAGGAGGGCATTAGTGTGCCTGTGCTTCCCAACAGTCTGTCAACGAGCAGCCAGCCCACTTGAGGTGCAATAATTGTGTTTCAGCCAGAAGAGCACAAATCCCACCTCATCACTGCAGCACTTGTTAAACTCAAATATGGTTTGTACCAATTCTAGACCATTTCCTTTGATTTATGCCCTACAAACCCTTCAATTTTTCTGCATCTCAGCTTGAAAGGTGGGGCTGTCTTTGCTATTTCTTTTCTCTTTCACAGTGTGATTCTGACACACCAAAAAGAAACCCCCCTGCCTTCAGGGTCACTGAGCAGCAGCCTACCTGGGGAAGCCAATCAATAATACTCGTGGATGGCTCTCGGCCTGAGAAAAGGGAGACTGGATAGAGAAAAAGGCAGAGGCAAGAATCTCTCCCTCAAACCCAGCTCATCCTTCTAGCATGCAGCGTTTCCAATCCTCCACACTGGGATATGGAGCTCTCTGGTCAACCCCATCTTTCCGAAGGAAAATTTAGGAATAAATAGGTGTAATCAGAACCAACATTTGCCTGACTGTACATTTGATATACTTTCTATGGCATCACATTACTTTGAGGGAAGAAAACAAAATCTTGTTGGTTTTCATTCCTTAGCTAACATTTCATGCAAAGGTCAGAAAATAGTAAAGGTACCAGCATGTCTGCCATTCCTGTTCATGAAAATCTGAAAATCACTTGATCTCTTTAAATGTCAGTATTCTTATCAGAGCAAAAAATACTGAGATAAGTAACTTTATTGATGATTACACATGGATAAAATGAGATAATGGAGCAAAGAATGTGGCGTGATGTGGAAGTTCATTCTGTGAATAGCTTCCTTTCTAGAAAAAAAATTACTTTGTGACATAAGGGAGAAAAGTGAAGATAAATTGTAAGCATAATTAAAACAATGGAAATTAATGTATTGCTGAGTCCGATAATAAAAGTGGCACTTGAACTCAAAAACATAATGACAACTGAGAAAAAGAAAAAGAAAATTAACAAATGTTTCATCTCACCCACGCAATATCCTAACATGATACTTGTGGCCAAGAAAATGAAAAACTGAATTATCAGATACTTTAAAAGAAACTGTGTGGTTTTACTATCAACACAATATGCTTAAAGGAAGAAATCATTTTAAATTAAATATTAAGTCATTACACAGCTCTAGAACTTAGCAATATAGAGTTCCACAAATATTTGGTGGGATCTATGGCACAGAGCTAACATCACAGAGTTTGCTGCTCTGTTTAGCTTTAAGGCTTTGCAGCATTTTGCTTCATCTCACAGTAAAGCAGGCTCTTCTCAAATATTTTCCCTTCCATTTATGTTAGCCAGAAATACATCTGTACATTTTCTATGTACTTAACACCCACGTTGACTTCGTTCTCAGATTTGGAAACATAGAGATGTTTAATCCCTGTGTTTCTGAAGCAGAAGGTGACAATTAAGTTGCTCCTCTGATTCTGGGGCTATAATGATTTTGCAGGAACACCCCGCCCCACCCCTCTGAGACACAGTATCACCAAAAACAAATGATGGCAACATGGCTTCATTTTACTGGAGATTTATTTTACATTTTCTGATAATATAGAGAAGTTGAAAAACTCCTTGGCACTGAGAGTGATACATAGAGAGCTAAATCTGTAATATTGTTTGTCCACAAGATTTTATACCTTCTTGTCCTCACACTGCTATTTGTGTGCACAAGAATGCAATTCATACATCTCTGCTAGTGAATAAATGTGCATATATTTACTGAGTGGAAATTCTTCTGCCTTCTGCGGAACATGCCACACCTGAGTGTCCCTAGTGGTATCAGGCATGCTTAGTATGCAGCAGCTGTGGAAAGATATGACTTTGTATCAGATCATAGAAATCCCAAAGAAAATTACGCCATTTCCTATTAAAATATAGCGAAGCCCCTCCCCCATCTTGTCATCCTGAGTAAAGCTGACTCTTTTTTCACCCTGAACTTTTCAGGTACTTTACAGGGTAGAACACAATCCACTCAAACTCCACAGTATTCTAGCCTAATAGACATTTCAATTAATAAGTTCACAAGCATTGATCAAGAGTGTGTGCTGCTGAACTTTGCACCAGGAATCATGAGGCCCAGAAGCAGAATGGTTCCCAGGGAAAGCTCCTGGGATCAGCAACCCAAACCAAATGCAGATTCCCACCTACAGGAAACAAAATTGAAGGAACACAGTGGAAGCTTTGTGATACAGCTAAACTAGAATCCAGATTCTGCTGACTGCCAGACCATGAGCAATACATCATCAGCTATTTTTTACTCAGAACTTAACAATATCAAAATGAACTACCACTTGCATGTGAAAACTGGTCATAAGTCTTTATATTTTCTTGTCCTCATGCTCATTCCAATTATCTGGGCTAGGAATAGTCTGAGTGTTGGGACATCAAAGTCAATTTCTTGCATTTTGAGAAAGACTTTCATGTGCAGAGTCCTTGTGAACCTCATTCTGAAGATGATTATTAATGACCATGTACTATATTCTAGGAGCCGGGAGCACAGTGGCACATATAGCAGATCTCTCTGTGTGACAGTCTTGCCATCTAAGTAGTGATCACTAAGAAACGGCAGGTGTCAGGGAATACCAGCTACAGCATAGTTGATCAGGAAAAGCCTCTCCAGCACATCTACTTACAGAAAGTCTTGAAGGTCAGAAAATAGCTTACCATAAAGTTTCAAGCTTTTATTTTTCCACCATGGTTTGCTTTGGATCTTGTCATGACAAGCACACTCCTGTGTTTCCTCTTAATGTTTTCTTTTTCCTTTTTTTCTCCAGGGCATTGCATATACTAAGAAAGCATTCCACACGGTGCTCGGCCCCCTATCCCTTCCTCGAGACCTTTTCTAAAATATATTTGCATGCATATGAATGGTTTTGCTTTGATTCCTGTAACAAAGTTTATCTTATACCTTGTATGTATGCACACATATTTGTGTGTGTGAGTGTGTGCATGTGTACGTAACATGTACACATGGGTGTTTCCAGTTATGTGTTTCCCAGACGCTCTGATTAGGTTTTATTGTTTAACTCCTAGTATGGCCTGAAAATGACACAGCTTTCACAGCCCGGTGCCTCCTTACTGTTTTGATTCAGTTGAGCCTTCTGCCTTGCAGACTCTGTGCCCCAGTCACACCAGATCAGTTTTACTCCTTGAACATGCCAGGTATGTTTATGTTCCTGTCATTTGCACAGCCCACGGTCTTGAAACAACCTTTTATCCTGGTCCACTAGGTAAATTACATCTGTCCTTAAAATCTCCCTCTTATCTCTGGTCTTTTCTTCCTGTTTCATCAAATGGAATGGCAGCTCTGCTGGAAAACTTTTCCTTTGCTGCACATCTCATCTCGCATTGCATTATGAACAGCAACACAATTTTATTCATTTACACTTTTCTAATTATCCAACAATGCATGCTTATTTTCTACATTTTAGGACATAAACTGTGTAGTGAGAAAATGAGCATTTCCTTCTACTGCATTTTGTCTTTAATTTTTAAACACAATTGAGATTTTTCTTCTTTTGTACCCAATTTAATATATATCCGAAACATTTTCCTGCACAAATACTAAGGCATCATTGGGAACCTCGCTTCTAATGGGTGTATAATTGCCTGTCAGGATGTACAACAATCTACATAACCGTTCAACCCTCTACTATGGTGCTACGGGGCGGTTTTTAAATTTTCCTATCATAAGTAACAATGCAGAAAACTTAATTGTGCATTAATCTCTGTCTACATTTTTGCTTATTCTTTTAGAATAGATGCTTAGAAGTGAAATTACTGGGTCAAAAAAGGTGGGACTTTAAACCTCTACATACACATTGAAGACAATTTTCCAGAAATGATGTTTTAATCAACACACCCTTCAGAATTATAATGAAATATCCATTATGGCCTCAGTCTCATCATAGTAAGTTATTTTTTGAAGGAAAAAATTCATTGGCTGAATTTCTCTCTTTGTTTAGTAACATTTTGGAATACTTCATGGGACCATGTATGTGAATCTTTATCTGAAATATATTTAACATTTTAATATTTCTCTTAAATATTTCAGTTGACTCATCATATCTCATGTTCTGAACATTGGGGTGCAAAGTTAATGGTACTCCATCAACGTGCTACTCAGTGCAATGGGATCAAAGGTGCACTCACACAGGGCAAGTGGAGAGCTTCTGCTGTCTACGGTCATGTGACAGTGTCTAGCAAAATGGCCTCTTTGGGTTTATATCACAGTACAATGCTAGCTGCAAGTGTCAAAATAGCTATAACAGAAAGAACCTAAGTATTTTTTTTTTTGTATTCTCCAAACCCTAAGTTATCACATCACTCAAAAGCTTCTGCTCTAAATATATTCTAAGATAAAACTTACTGATTTCAAGTAGTTATTTCCTCCCCTTGTACGTTCATGTTTCCTGAAACTCATTTGTCCTGCAAACATTATGTCATCTGCCAAGCGAACCTAGAATGGCTTCAAGAAAATGGCATGTGAAGTCTACATGGCAGCTTCTAGGGGAAGTGGAGCCAAGGAAAGAGGAGGGCTGGAGGATGACTCTGGCCCACACACTGCCCAGTGCTTCTCCAGATGCCTTTCCCCCAACACACCCTCACCTTCCACCTGCGTGAGACCACATGCAGAAACTATGGACGGGAAGTATCCACTCCCAAGAATAAATCACAGAACCACCCATCCACACACACACACATTCTGAGAAAGTTCATGGTCTCCAGGTTATAAAAGGTTGAAACCTGGCCAAGTGCAGGGCTCCACTGAACTCATTCTTCCCCGGTTCCAAATAAGAATCTCACACTTTAAAGGATGGCTGGTAAAGAAGGAGCTGGAATCCAACTCTCTCCAGAGTACTGTGCTGCCCATAGGACTAGATAGCCTAGGAAACCCCTCATTATCAGAGGGGAGCAGCTGGTTAGAAGACACCTGAATTACCCAGCACACACACTGCACTCAGAGTTTGAGTCCAAGTTTGTCTCATTCCAAAACCTCTGCTTATTCCAACATCTCAGGATGTCTGGCTCAAAGCTAGGCAGTGAAGAAACACAGAATAGTGATAGCTGTGGTTATTAATTGATTGATGAGTGGGAGAGAAGCAAGTGGAGGTAATGATACACAGCACACTTGTTATACTGAACTGGACAGCACAGAAAGCATGGCTGATGCGATAGGGAGGCAGGGCTGGGAGGGACTCACCAGTTCTAACTTATTTGATAAGTTGGTTCTGCAAGCTGAGAAGAGTGTGTTCAAATGGCAAGAATAGGAAATTTTGACTGTTAGGTGAAAAGACCTCTGAGAATAACTGAGGCAAAACTTCTCATCATAAAAATATCCTGAAAAGCAATGACAAAGAGACAGCAGAACTGGAATAACAGCACGTCACAAGCCTCTTACTGAGGATCTACGCCCCAGGTATCTATAGTGGCTGCATTGTGAAGCTTTCCCACTGCTGGGGCAAGACATCGGATACCCACAGTTTACAGAAGGCAATTTGCTTTTGGCTCACATTTTCAGCAGTCTTAGTCCTTGGCCAGCATGGCAGGAGAGTGTGATGGAGCCAAGCTACTCGCTACATGGCTTTCAGGAAACAGCATAGAATGCTAGCCAGAGATACACCCACCAAAGGCAGCCCCTGTGACTCACCTCCAACCAGGTCCCCATCCTAAGAACACAGGCCATCTGTGAGTATTGGCAGATTAATCTACTAGGGACCATAGTGCCCCATGATTATGTCATCTTCCCAAGGATCCCCTAGCACAGTCAAGTTGCCAATTAAGCTCATGTAACAAAGAAGAAATAACTGGCATTATGTTTTTCCTGAGAGAAGTCTCCACCATTACCACCTAGGAAGTTGTTTTGGCAATAAATAAATAAAGGTAAATATAAAAATTGAATCTGTTATGATTAAGACTGATATGTGATCCAATTCTCTGAAAATTAAGAGGACCAGAGGGATATTTCACCATAATGGTTCTCATCTGGAGGCAATTTTGCTCCCCAGGAGACATCTGGTGATGGCTGAGATAGTTTTGGTCGTCACAGCTAGGGAGGGAACAATACCGGCATCTACTGCATAGAGACCAGAGATGCTGCTGGGTATCAATAAGGCACAGGACAGGTCCGATAGTCAAGAACTGTCCTGCTCACAATATCAATAGTCTGCACTTCAGAAATCCTGCCTTTTAGGAAAAAGGACTTCATTCCTCAATGAGAGAGGAAAAGGGAGAGCATTAGAGAATAAATTCAAATTAGAAAGGTTTACTTAAACATTAAAAAAGAAAAAAATATGGAGTCTGAGGTCATACACGGGGACGAGGCAGAGGTCGTCATATAAGTGAGAGAGCGGTCCCTCTCCTGCACAGGAGGGCTTTGGGGAGGCTTGCTGGGTGCTCAGTAGGCTGATGGTACATAGGGGAGTTCGCCTTGTAGTAATCATTCAGCGGCACAATTGCTTTGAGTGTTTCCACGCGATATCTAACAGCAGTCTAATTTAAAATAATACAGTGACATAAAAGGTTTTTCCCACAATAACTGTGGATTAATTATTTTATTGCTCTGGACTTACTTAAGGAAATATTATTGATTCATCCAAATAACTCCTCCGCCATATTTTCTACAGATCCTCCAGCACGTCTTCCTACCTCCCCCTCCCCACTGTTTGGGTTACTGGAGATTATCAGATGAAGGCACACAGAGGATAAAGCTGCAGGGCAGAATCATTAAGGAGCCCTGATTTCAGATAACCTGAGTGGCACCCCATTCCACCTTAGTCAATTCATTCCATCTCGCTGAACTTTAGGATTCTACCCGTAAAGTTAAATAAATACTTTCTACATGGGATTATTGGGAATACACCCAAAGAATGCATTTAATTGCCCCTGTGGGTGATCATCAACTGTTATATGTTAGCTTACATGGGTTAAGAAACACACAGAAGATGAGTAGAGCACAGTTCTGGATATGTCTGTAAATGAGTGACTCGTAGGCCACAGACTGAGGAGGGAAGAACCACTTTGGACATGGGTGGCACCAGCCAATAGGTTCTAGGCTGGACAGAAGAAAAAGGGCGAGAAACAAGCTTCTCATTGGTTCTACGGAGGAGCTCTGGCCTTTACCACTGCCTTAGATGTTAGTCTCCAGGTCCGTCAGTTTTCTGGCCCAGACTCCTCTGTTTTCCAGTGCAGACCCTCATGCTTTCTGACGGTCTCACATTAGATCCGGCTTTGAGCTCCAGGCCTTCCATTTTCAACTAAATCCTCCAACTCTCCTCTCTGCAGACAGCCATTCTTAGTCTTCCACCCCTGATTCCACAGGTGACCACTGTGGGCCTGCTTAGTTTAGTCCTTTACTGAACCCTGATACACTGTAAATCGTTCCTTCTGTAAAAATGTACCTATGGGTTAATTGCTCATATGTTCATTCATCAAGTGCTTAACCTGTGTCAAAAACAATTCTACGGTCAGGATACAGAGAGGTCCAGTCTCTACCCTTTCATTTGTTTAGGTAGACTTTGGATTCTACTGCTGCAGACACTCCTATTTACTACTGAAACTCACCACTTTTAGGCACTACAATTACTCTCAGTCTTAAATGAGGGAACCAAGGGCCAGAAATTGTAAATGCATATCCATGGGTACATGTTTTTATAACATGCTTTAAGGTTCTGTTGATTACCATGTGCTCAGAAAAGTATTTTCCATTTATTGTCTCACTTAATGCTCAAAATAGCTATGTAAAACGAAGGTCCTATCATTATACTTTCTTCAGGTAAAATGTAAGGCTCCTAGATATTCTTTAAATTTCCTAAAAGCTGCACAGCAGTTAAATGTCAAAACCAAGATTCAACTCAATTAGCTTTAACTTAAAAACCTGTCATCCAATTTAAAACCCAATAGGTCTTGTCATGCTATTTTGATGTTGCTTTTAAAAGACCAAACTATTACCTTCCTTCTAGGACCATTACCTGTTTTAAAGGCATTATTTGCCTGTGACATTGATTCTAAAATCTCATCTGGGGCTTCACGTCTCAGAATTTCAAACAAGAATTGTATTCTTAAAGGAAAAAGCTGTCTCACTCCAGAGACTGGAGAGGCAGTCAATTTAAATAAATGGAGAAGAACAGCTAACACTGAAAGGCTGCAAAACTATACTTTAGGACAGTGGTTCTCAAATTTTATAAATCATCTGTCACCCAAATGGCATTAAAAAAATTTGTGTTTGTGTGTGTGTGTGTGTGTGTACACGCGTGTGCTAGGTAATGAACGCAAGGTCTTGCACATGCTAGCAAGTGGTCTACCACTGAACTGCACCTAAATCCCTTTGGTGCTTTTTAAAAATTGCTCCAAGAATTTCTGATTTAAAAAATCTGAAACTGAGTCCAAGAAATCCATTCTTAATGCATCTGTAAGTGAGACAGGTAGTACGGATCTAAGAAGCACATTTAAAAAACATATCTAGATTTATATTAGCCACTTTTCTATCTCCAGGACAAAATAATTGACATTTACAGCTTGAGAAGGGGTTAATTTTGGCTCACAGATTCAGTCCATGGTCAGTTGGCTGAAGGAAGAAACTTTGAGGAGGGAAACTGCTGACCTCACGGCATCCAGAAAGCAGGCAGAGCAGAAAGAGGGTGGCAGAGAGTGAGACAAGGAGAGGGGAGACAAAGGAGTTGGAGACAAGTTGCATTCTTCGAAGGCACAGCCCCAGTGACCTACTAGGTCCAACTGAGACCCACCTCCCAATAGCCCAGCTACCCGTGAATTTATCAGTGGGTTAATCCATTGATGAAGTTAAGTCCCGCGTGTTTCAGACACCTCTCTGTGTTGCAACACAGGGGATTGAGTCCCCAGTAGGTGAGACTTTGGAGGATATTTCTTATTTCACCTATCACAAAATCTTCCTGTATTGGTTCTGTGATATTAGAATGCAGTTTCCAACATGCCAACCCATAAACAAAACTGTTGCAGTGTACAAATTGGCATAATAGGAGTAAAAGCATTCTGAAAATTGAAAATACCTAATCTTACACTTTTCAACCTTTGGGGAGTCTCATAGCCACCTGGAAGCCTGATAGAAATGTGGCTTCTCACATCCACCCCAGCTACAGAAGGCCTGGGTTCGGGTTCTGGAAACTTCCCTTGAAACAAGGTCACCAAGTTGAAGCAGATGGTCCATAAACCATCTCTCACAAAACCATTGTAAAAACAATGACAAATCCCAGAACGTGGAAGGCAACTCACAGCCTTCACTCTGAAGGCCAGAGCATAATTCTGAGAGTGGACATTCAGCACATTTATATACTCTTACTTGTTCTATAATAAAATGTAATGGAGAAAAAAATGCTTTTTTTTTTCGCATGGAGACAGCCAAGTCAAATATTCAACCTCAGGAATTTCAGAGTGAATTTTAAATAAGAGGGAAAAAATGCTATCATTTGAGATGAAAGAAAACCCTAGACCAGCGCAATCTGGAATCTTTCAATTTAGAGTAGGTTCCAGAGTTAGGTATGAATGGAAAATGTCCCAGAAGATGGGAGGTAGGTAATCAGAGTTATTACCTTTTGCACCTGGCAGAGGTATTGCTTCCTCTAGAAGTGACATTACCAGAGCTCAAGCCATTTCAACATCTTAATCAGTTTGCCTGTCTTTCTCAATTCAGGGAATTGAGTCTAATTCTTCATGCTTTCCCTTAGGAATTATAAAGTGTCAGCTACCATGGAGAATATGAAAGTGACTTTGCCTAAGAAATGTTTGCTGCAAATCAGAGGAACGGGTAGCTGAGTTAAGAGTTGCAGTATTCCCATCCTAAATGGGAACCCGGGTTCTGATCATAGGAAGGGATCAAGCAGGAAAGGCTGAATTGTTATGCGGATCATTCACCATGTGCTGCTGTAGTGAGCAAATTCCTTGTTCTTAATGCTTTTGATGAAAGTTGATAAAAATAATAAAAATTAAAACCCCCCACAATTGGCTAAAGGAAAAGGAGGGGGCTTATGTACATAAGTGTATTACAGGAGATGAATTGTTTGTAAGGCAACCTTTCCTGCCCGATATTCTCAGGGATGATCCTCAATTAATCTGACTGAAAAAAATTAAGCAGTAATAAACTTTTTAATTGGGTCTTTCTGGCCAGATTGGGCCTTAGTTGAACTGGCCCTTAAAAAGTGACCCATGTGTGGTCGTGTGTGACCCATAGGATGCTTGTGAACGAGGGTTTCCCATTTTGAACATTATCATTACCTTTTCTCTTATGTTTATCAATAATTAACCATCCTGAAGAATATTTGAAAAATTAGGTTTTATTTCATGTGTGTTACTTCCCCAGGTCTCTTTGTTTATTTATTAATATTTAGTTTTTTTCCCCTGAGACAGAGTGTTAGTAATTTGCTAAACTATCCAAATCCAGGCTGGGCTTGAATTTTTGATCCTCTTGTCCCATCCTCCCAGGGTGCTGGGATTGCTGATGTCCACCATGAAAATATAAGGCTTTAAAATAAAAAGTACTGACTAACTAAAGGACTGTTGCTATGTCTGAATATGAGTGTCACCCCAAATTCATA
The DNA here is from genome assembly GCA_004027455.1 of Hydrochoerus hydrochaeris. Lineage (NCBI taxonomy): Eukaryota > Metazoa > Chordata > Mammalia > Rodentia > Hydrochaeridae > Hydrochoerus > Hydrochoerus hydrochaeris. Next base: position 18,069 of record PVLA01001971.1, read on the forward strand.
TGCTGGGACCTAATAACCCCTGTGATAATATGAAGAAGTGGGGGCTTTGGGAACTAAGTCGTGTTATGTAGTTCCCCTAAACGAAATGAATGCTCTTGCCCTAGAGACACAGAAGCACCCAGCAGGTGCCACTGAGGAGGAGCAGACCTCCATAAGACACCAAATCTGCTGCTCACCTGATCTTGGACTTCCCACCATCCAGAAGAATGAGCAGTAAATTTCCTGTTGTTTATAAGTTACTCAGTCTAAAGAATGTTTTATAGCAGCCTGGAGGGAATAACACAACTGGATAATGGAAGGATAGTCTAGTTACCATGGAAACTATTTTTAGTTACCATGCGATTTGGTACATTCTCATCATTTTAACCACACGCCTTTTGTTGTTCATAGTAGACACTGTGGTTTACATATGATTTTCGGTATTTTTGTGATAAATATGATGCAAATATTTTATCCATACGATTAAAGTGTCTGTAAATATAAAGAAGAGTTTCTCAACTGAAGTTGTATAAATGAACTGTTAACTCTTTAAGGCTTCCTCCAAGAGACTGTCACTGAAAATATTTTGAATTTCCTCTCCTGTAAATAAAAATTTAATGAGCAATATTAGCAACTGTATTGAAGTACAGTTTATATAGTACTTTTAGAAATCAGCTTTGAACATTTTTTATGAATCTCCACCACATTATACTATATAGTGCTTCCTAAAACTAAGTATAAGAAAAAACCAAAACCAGGCATGGTGAGGCACACCTACAATCCCAGTACTTTAAGGTTGATGCAGGAGAATCACTGTAAGTTCCAGGCCAGTATGAGCTACACAAGGACACAGTCTGAGGTACACAAAGAGTTCAAGGACACCCTGTACTACATAGTATGACCCTGTCTGAATACAAGACACAAAAACAAGAATTAAACTAAATAAGACAAAGAATCTCTATACATTTGAATTCAAATTTTGCCAAATGCCTTCCAGTATTGATTTATAGCTCCATCAAAGAGAGTATTAGACTGCTCCTTTCAGTCCCAGTAAGAGCAGAATAAATAGCATTATTACTTTACATTCTGTCACTTTTAATGAAAAAGTTAAGATGGCAATGTATAGCTCAAAAAATGAAAATAGCATTTAGAAATTTTTTCTCATTTTTAATACACTTTGACTGCCTTTGTCATCTTCATTATGCATAGCTGGGATAACATAGTGTTCAAGTGGAATGCTTTTATTGAGTCTGTTAGGAATAATTAAGATTGAAAGTGAAAATAGGAGGAAAGTGCATGTGACTCAAACATTAGCCAAAAGGCTTGGACTCCAACTCCAAGCTCAGAGTTAGTTATGAGCTATAGTACTCAAGATGGATTTAACTTCTCTGAGCATTGTTTGCCTCACTGTTAAAGAAATGGTTAATAATCAAATAAGAGATGATTAATCTAAGATTCCAGGCAGCTGACCAGACAACAAATACCCCAGGTCATTCTTTGAGGCAGTTGATTTCATTCTTAAGGAAGCAGGCTATTTTTATTTAATGGACATCTAGACTCAAACTCTTGTAAAGGTCATAGTTGGTTACGAAAGGTGTGTGTTTCAGCATACCAAATGGTTTGATACCATCCTGTGTTTAAATAATTCAAAATGATTTTTAAATGCTGTTCTACTCTTTAATTCCAGGAGTCCCTATGAAAGCGTGTTCTTAAGACTATGAAAGAATGGTAAAATAACTAATTATGCATGAATTACTCTCATGATTTACCCCATTCTCTTGAGGCATGCTGTGCTTAAAAAAATAATAAAGGATTTGTAACTGTTAGTTATCAGCACTTCATGTAACTTTTGATTCAAGTAACAAATAGCATTTTAGCTCTGTGTGTTCATTATGTCACTAAATTGCAAAGGAAAGAAAGCAATTCTAATGAATTGTAACCATAGTTTCTTTTGGGTATTACATATTAGAAGTGGGTAGCATTTTAAATTATGGTACACAAAACAGCATATAATTAATTCTGAATAAAAGATAATGTATTCTTGCTAAATACGAGTTATTTTAAAATCTCTTAATGAAGAACTAAGCATATGCCGTGCCGCACTGTGAAAATGTTTAGCATATGCTGTTAGAGCCAACATTTTGCATTTATTATTATATTTATTTTCAGTAATAATATATTATTTTAAGTGAATGCACACAAAAAAAGCCTTAATCACTAACATTCCGAATGTGGAAAATATATGCAAATTACAGGAAACTTTTTGGCTCTCCATAAGTTGTCACTAAATAACTTTTTGATGACATGGTGGGATTGCAATTTGCAAGAGAATGAGAAAAATGGAAAAGACTGTTACTTTTAAATCACAGAACATATGCACAATGAATTTTAAAATTCAGATAGGGAGATAAACATTTCTACACTGAAAATCGACATGTTCTAAGTTTTCAGGAAATAATAAAGCTTAAGCCTGTACCTTAAATTCTACCTGTGAGGTATTAGGTTTACCACTGATTATCTGACACTGTGTTACTTCTTTCCAAAAATATATCCTAAATGTGCTCTACTCTTAAAATTACCACATTGTATCTCCCAACCAAGCCTTAGCCAGATTCTTAATCTGTCTCTAGTCACCATTAAGAGAAATATTTTTAGCAACATCAGTGACAAAATAATGAATCTTGGGCCAAATCTCATTGCAGCCTTAGTCTCCCCAGATGTATTCTGATGCTGTCTAACATCCCTATAAACCAATCGTGTGACCAGCAGCAAAGCAACTCCCATCTCTAAGCCTTGAAGCTCTCAGTTACAAAGTGAGTGTGCTGAGGTCCTTTTATTTCTAGTTCTTTCATTCTTTCCCTTAGTCATTCCTGGGGCACCACCAGTAACAAATAAACCAAGATTTCTGCATTCACAAATTCTTATTTCATTTAAACCTAGAGAGAAAAATAAGAACAGTAAAAAATGACTTGCGATATCATGAAAGCATTGAGCTTGTTTTAAAATCCAAGATTTAGTTTCAGTTCCAGAAGTCTGGTGACTATTTACCAAGAATACACTGAAACTAAAAACAATCATTATTCCTTTCTTCTCCAAATACTTCTCGTTTGGAGCTATTTTAAATATTTTTCCTATTGGAACATAACATGCAGTAATGAAAACTTGAGAAAAGGATAAAATTTTTAAATAAATTTCTAAGGTTAGTCATATCACCTTATGCAATTAGTATTGGTATTGTGCCAGAATTCTTTCCTATCCTCCATGTGTGTAAAAAATGGTAGAATGTTGGGATAGATGATATAAATAATTCATTGGCCTACATTGCACCTTTCCACATTTTATTTTAGGCCTGTGACCATGTTGCTCAAACTCTGTCCATCGCTTCAGTGATGGACAAATCTATTGTAAGCCTATACCTTAATTTATTTAACTGGTTCCCTTTCATTTGATATGCTTTTGTTTTTTGTTTTTGTTTTTGTTTTTGTTTTCCTTTTTTCTTCTTTTTTTAGTTGAAAACATTCATTGGCCAGGATGGATATTTTTATGCACCTAAGTTTTTAAATATTTCTAGCTCTTTCACCAACATTTAAAAAGTGAAATGATTGTAAAATCTCAGCAGAAATAGCATAATTACTTCAAAATAATATTTTGAGTCTCTTTCTCTCTTTAACACTCACCCTCTGTATTTTCTGTGCATTCTTTTAATCATGCTTAGGACAGCAGTAAGGCTGACCCTTCCATACCCCTCTGACCAACACTGTTACAATGGAGGATACAGAACTCTCAGTTGTTCTGGGCCCAAATAACTCGGAACAGTGTGGGTGATTCTGAAACAGTCAGTAGCTATGGTCCACCTTGTTTTCACCTCTACTTATGTAGTGTCTTCTATTCTCCTTCTGGGAAGAGGCCAGGAAGCAATGTATTAAAGTAATGTAGAAAGGAAGATGACAGATTGGGCTGCAACCAGATCCTCTAAATTCCATGGAGGAGTCACTAAGATTAGTAATTAGCCAAGACTGCTGTACCTGAATACCCGAATCTCTATATGAACTAAGCAACCCTAGAGACGCACTTATGTAGGCAGATCCCTATCTCTACACAAATAGATATGTGTCAGGTATGTGTGCATATGTGCATGACTTGCAATTTTTTCTGTTCGTTCTTGGATTAGTGTTGAAGGTATTGATCTGTTTGTACTGATTATTGTTGAAGGTATTGAAGGTATTGACTCTGGAAGAAATTCTACTGGCATTAATTGTTAAGTAGTCAAGTGTCCACCTTGACACTAACGCAATTTTATTTTGTGGTGGTTTTGTAACTATTGGTGTTTCTCTTGTTGCTTTAACCATTAGAAAACAGTGCTGTGTGTCACAAATAATGCTATACTTTTTCAATCAAAGTTTTGGGTCCATTTTACAACTTCACTCTTCCTCTCTTTTTTTTCAAACTAACATTTTTAAAACTTCCATTTGTTGCAATCTCAGTTCATTGCTGGCATTTATGAAAGCTGCTTCAACTCCTCTGAAGAGCAGCAAAGGCCATAAGTAAACGGACAAGTACATCAACCACAGTTTGAGCTGTTCACACAACCAGCCACTGAGAATTTAATTCTGTTCCTCCTGGATATCTGCAGAGGTTGAGTTGAATCCTAATAAACAGAATGCTAATAAAGACAGAGTTAGTCCTCAGGTTCACCTAAGGAGCACACATTCTTAACACAGATGGCTAGCTAATTCACTGTGCTTTCAGTTACACAATATCCAACAAGGCCTTTCTATGGTCCTAAACATGTGCATTATAGCATGCGTAGAACACACTGAAATTGCCAACTGAATTATATCATTCTTCAGACTATTAGCATTTTGAGGATTGGAATTACGATTGTCATACACCTGTATGCCTAGTGCATATTACTTAACTCTTTGACTAGCATACAGTAAATATACTGGTAAATTAATGGATGTTTGCTAAAGTTACTACTGTGTGCATGTGTGTGTTTGTACACCTGAACACACATGTCCATATACACATGTGCCTATACAGCTGTACAACACCTATCAGACAAACCTTACCAGAACCTGTGAAACTGTATTAATATGTCTAGTGCAAGTAAACACTAGGTATATTCACAAAATCTGACATGATAGAATTTAGGTATGAACCCAAGTCTATCTACTTACTGCCTCTTTTGAATGGTCCACTTTACATGTCAGTGTTGCTATATTACTCTCCTCTGTTATACAATCAAATGCTAATCTAGGTGATGTCATGCAGGAATTTTGCAAATGAAGTAACATTACAGTTAGTCTACTGTAAGTAAGCAGGATTAGGTAATTTAGGCAGGCCAGATCTAGGCGGTTGAAAGGCCGTAAGAGCAGACCCCAGGCTTCTCTGGTAAAGGTAAAGGGACATCTACCTGTGAGCTGCAGTTGCACATCTGTATCAGAGGTCTGCTCTAACTTTCTTGCCTGTCTGCTCCATACTTGTTATACTTGTCCAGCCTAGGCCCCTGCTGTGGTCTGAATATGTCCCTCCAAATCCGTTCATAGAAACATACTCAGCAGTAAGGCAATACTAAGAGCTGCCTCTTAGTATTAATAGGAGGTGATTAATCCACAAAGCATCTTCAGGATTACTGCCCAGTGCCCTTATAATAGAGACCTCAGGAAGCTGGATTCCTTCTTCTGCAATGTAAAATAAGATGTAATCATATTTGAGACATGAGCTCTCACTGGACACAAAATATGTTGACACATTGTTCTTGGATTTCTAAGCCTTAACATATGAACAGCTTCCATTGTTCATAAAGTACCAGTGCTAATATGTTATAGAAGCCCAAGTTTACGAGATACACCACAGCATCTGAAGCCAAGTGCTTGTGCATGTATATGTATATATATATATATATATTTCTGTTTACCCAGAATACTGACAGGTACGTATTAGTATTTGCAAATGGAAACTTCAAAAAATTTCAAACTCAAGGAAATTAAAAGGTGGCTAATTTATTTTACATGCACACATTTTCAGCCACTAGAAAACTGTATTTGTAAGTCTTCAAAATATTTTATGCCACAGAAGCACTAATATTATGCAAGATAATATATTTCTTGTAAATATTAGAGTTTTGGGCTTTTTGGAAACCTGGGTTCCTATCTAGGTGAAGTTGGAGAAATTAGCATCTGTCTGTCTCAGTTTCCTCACATGTGCAGTGAGGATATCACGTTACATATCTACCGATCTCTATGAATGGGGGTTCTCATGGTCCCTTAGTTACAAATCTTTCAGATTGATCCTCTTTCTTTGGGGAATAGCTTTTCCAACTCAGCATTATGGGCACCTGAGCCAGGCTATGCTTTTGTGGAGGTATGTCCTATTTATCTTATATTTAACTACATCGTAAACCTGTGGTTCCCCAAGGTGGTGGCATTTGGAGGTGTTCTAGACATTAAAGAAGAAGGACCTAATGAGAAGTCTTTAGGTCACTGGAAGTGTGTCTGTACACAATTAAAAGAGACTGTGGGACCTGGCTTGTTCTCTCTCCCTCATCCCTCTCCTTCTTCTTCTTCTTCTTCTCCGTCTCAATTTCCTTCTCCTTCTCCATCTCCCTCCCTCTTCTTCCTTCTTCTACCATGATGTGCTAAATGCTTTGGGCCACATGACCTTGGACTTGCCCATTGGGAACCATGAGCCAACATCAGCCTCTTTTTATTTCAAAAGTTGCCCGTGTCAGATATTACTTTGTGGTAATGTGAAGCTGACAGATTCATTGAGAAAAAGTTTGTCTTCTTGAGAAAAAGACCTATCTTAAGAAAAACCAAAAGAGTTTGAATCTGAGGAAGTCAGAACAAGAGGGCAGCCAGAGGCGTGCCCCTACCAGTATGGCATTTATCAGTGATACTCAAGATGGATGAACAATGGCTATGTTTAATGCCCTCTGAGAAAACAATTTCATGCCCTTCCACTTATAGCTAACACCTCTTAGCAAGGGAGCAGTTCAGATTTAATATAAATTTTTCATACTGAGACTCACACTTCGTTGCTTTTTTATATTGTCCGAAGTGAAAATCTGATAACTTTCTTCCCGGAAGCAATCCCTCAGATATGTGTAGGTTCTATCCTTACAGGCATCACCTCAAATCTGTTATCCATTACTCAAAGGAGCTATGTTCTTACAATTTTTCCCCTTCCAGCCATTTACTCACACAAACTTCTTCAACTCACTGGACTCTCAAAGCCCCCAAAGACACATACCCCTCTCCTAATACATCACTGCTAACTAAGAGGGACCTCTTCTGCCATAAGGGCACCGAGAGATCATGAGAGAGAGGCATAACCTCCCTGCATCCAATGCTCAGCAAAAATTTGAGGATTCCATATCATTATCTATGAAAAATGTTAGATACTACTATTCTGTCCTCCTACCCTCTCTCCATTTACCCCTGCCTTATTCTCATTTTTCCTTTTTTTCTAATTTTCATTTTCCTTCCCTTCTTCTTTTTCTTCTCCTTTCCCAACTCATCACTTCATAGGGTCCCAATAATGGCACCTAACGTCACTGTCATCTTCCTACGTGCCATTAATACCCTCAGCTGGGATAAGCAGAGATGGTAGTTTTCATTTTCAAATGATGGAATCACTTCCTAATACCCCCCTGCAATATTTTATTTATCACACTTAGACCACTGAGCATTTTTTTGTTCTCTTGTTTGATTTTTTTTGTCTGCTCCCTCAAATTAAATATAACATCCATAAGAGAAATACGACATCCACCCTGCCCACACTTACATGCCAGCCAGCTAATTATTACTATATAAGACTTTGGCCAAATGGATGGATGGATGTATGGATGGATGAGCTGCTTCACGTTTTTAATCTGATGATTTGTCTTGTTTCAAGGATACCTTTACTTACAGATATATCACAATCCCGAACCTAGCCAAATCTAATGGTAAATTTCTTCTCAGGTCATGTAATGAAATTAAAAGCACCAGACACTCCTTTTCTGCCCCACCACCACAAGTTATCACCTCCAAAAGACATCTAAAGATCACAGCTAATGTGATCTTAAAGGAAACTTGTGAGTCTGAAAAACAAAGACATTAAACCTGAAAGAAAGCAATTTTAAAAGTATAAGTGCTTTTAAAACCATCTTTAAAATCCAGGGCTGTACTGTTTAGATTTCTGTGAGAAAATAGAGTCCAAACCTCATCCGTAACTCATCACAGTTCATCCGCAAAGGAACAGAGAGTGTGAGAACGTATCTAAACCGTATCGTGCTTCACGCACCCTCTTGATACTCCCACTCTGCTACAGATTCGCATCTCTTTCTTGGAAGCCTGGTGAGGAGACTGTTACTTGAGAGGATGTCAGTAAATCACACCTTCTCTTATTCATACCCTTGTGCAAAAATCTTAACACATTCATTCTGGGCTTGGGCATATGGGATGCCTTTGACCCATGGGATATAGATGGGCCTCATGCAAACAAACCTAAGAGTATTTGCATTTTGAGACTTTTCTTTTGGAACATATGCTCTTGAAATGCTTCCTTGTAGAAACCAAACACCATGTTGTAAGTCAAACAATCTGATGAAGAGACTACGTAGATGAGAATCCGAGAGCCCAGTTAAGCTCTCATGCAGCTCTCAGTGGCAGGCAGTACTAGTTTGCCTGCTATGACTGAACCGTTTGGAAGTGGATTCTTCAATTCAAACCAAGCTGCCTAATTTCCGATACCACATGGAACAGACACAGTTGTCTCCACTAAACTATGCCTTGACTTCAGAATTCTAAACAAATAAATGGCACCTACCCTCCTGATCCAAGAGCTACACCACATCTTCCTCGTGTTCACATTCTATGTGCCACATTAAAAGCTCCCTACCCTTCACATGATTCTGATTCCTGGACACACTTGGCACACCAAGCCATTTGGTTTATAGAGTAATTGCATTTTCTTCGTTGGCTTTGAACCATGCAACCTTTTGTGGTGTAAATGCATCATTTAGAGGACTTTGAAATGAGAATAAATACAGCAATATATGAGATAATATAAGAGAAAATCTTACAAATTTACAAATCTAGTTATTACCAAAATATTTATGCTAATATTACTGTTGTTCCTTCATTGTCCTTGTTATCATCATCTTCTCTACTAGAAGGTTAAAGTGTTATACAAAGACACAAACAGACACACGTGTGGACTAAATTCCAGTTCTGCACCCTATGGGGCTTCTGCCATGGTAAGCATACTGTGGAATTCGAGCCTTGTCTTTCTCAGACTTCTGTTTCCTTCTCTGAAAAACAGGGCTGACAGTGTTGTTTTGACTATAAAATTAAATAACAATGTTTTTGACAGAGCATAGTAGAACTTTAAAAATTTGCTATTTAAACTGCTCCTTTGGAAACTCAGACCTGTACTCTCTAGAAAGCACCCACTAGTTCCATGTCCTGTGGAACATTCAAAATGTGTCCAGTCCTGAGATTCATTGTAAGTGTAAAACATTTACCATAGTTTGAAGATGTAGGATGAAAAAATAATGCTACATCATATTAATAATTTTACATTGGTTATTAACCAATTTTGCCTTACTATGTTGCATTATATTATGATATGTTACAGATTTGCTTAATGAAACATATTACTAAAATTAGCATTGCTTATTTTTTACTTTTAAAATGACAGCTATAAGATTTTAAATTATGTATATGGTTCTCAATTGTGTCTTGTGTTATTGTTCTACTGGACTGGACTGAGTTAGAAATGGTATCCTGAAATTTCGATTACCAACACATTAAGGCTGAAAAACAAAGAATTTTGAGGAGAAAATTGAGCTCTTAATATCCTCTGAGTTATGCAAATATGATTCATGCTGGGAAAGAAAGCATTATTTACATCAGTTTTTCTAAAGTCAAGCATGAAAGGTTCACAGGGAATGAAAAACTTCTAAAACTGATGGAAGACTGGTACAGAAGAGGCAAATTTCAGTGAAGGACATAAAAAGGAAAGAATGATTTCAAGTCACAATGACTGTGGGTACAAATGCTACTTTGTCACTCTACAGTCACATAAAACAATGTAAGAGATACGAACTTATTGTATCTCCATTTTCTCTCTGTAAAACAGAAAAACTAACAATCTGCAGGTTATAGCTACCATTGCTTAAGCACTAACTATGCATTTGGCTTTTCATAGGTATCACTGTTTTTTTAATGACACAGATGAAAAAACTAAAGCAAAAGGCAAAGCATGCACTATAGACCTGGCCACACACATGGTGGTGGTGGAACCTGGACCCATTTCATCTAAACCACGTCAGCACTTGAACTTTTAAGCATCATTGTATTCTCAGATCCCACTTTGCTATCAGGGAACCAAAAAAAAAAAGATAATGAATACTGAGTATACACCATGATCATCAAGGGAAGATACAGATTTTATTGTTGGCGTAGGCATATGGTACAGATTTTAAACCTCTCTGTGTCCATTAGCTCAAAAGAAAGATCCAAAAAGACAAATAGGAAAATAAATTGACTTTGTAAAATCTTATAGATTATTACTAATATATATATATATATATATATATATATATATATATATATATAACTAATGCCCTGAATTTCATAAAACTTGTTAAGTACTTGGAGAAATATATATAAAAGCTAACTTATAAAATATGAAGCCCAGTGAATTCTACCCTAGCAGATAAATAAGGACCTGAAAATTTATTTCCATGTATTCAGTATAAGTTTTCTTGGGTCTAATCTAAATGACTTTGAATTTCTAGGCCTGCCTTTGCAGCATAAGTCACAATATACATATTTCAGATAAAACAAATTGCATAAAGATTGGATAGTTTATAAATCATGGTTTTGTGTTGGTTTGTTTGTTTTCTAAGGAGCCTATCAGGATGCTAGAAGGTAGCTAGAGGCTGAATCAAATGAGAAACTCTAGGGAATGTTCTCAGCTGGGATGAATTTGCAGTGAACATGTTTCCTAAGAGTTCCTCTATCTGAACAAATCCACAGCACCAGGTTACTCTCACAGGGCAACAGTCACAGCTCCCTAACTACTCAACCCAGCCCCCCACAACAGACATGATTCTTTCCAGCAAACTCATTCCTGTTCAATTTGACATGACAATTAGACTTGAACGAGCACAATTTTTCATGTGGGCAAGCATGTGAACAGCATCCTCAACATCCCTTTATAGCAAATCCGTCCTACTCTTGAAAGAAAGTATAATCATTACTGTTTCAAAAGTGTTCAGCTTTGAATGAAAATCAGCCCTGTAGGAGGAAGCATGTCACTGGCCCAAGCTGGTACAATCAATGTTACTTTCTCAGAAGGAAATCATCTTAGGAATAAATGTTAATCAAATTGTGTTCCATGCAAATGTAAGAACAGGGGAAACAATACTAGAGATAATATGAATATTTTCAACATTAAGCACTATAAGGAGATGCTATTTTGATGATGCTATTTTGTCATGTCCACAAAGCTTTGGCTACTTCTTTGTTTATATGACTGTTCACTTTTGGGGAGTTTTTGACCAGTACTGAGAACTAAATTTTGAGTTTCCAAGACTGTATCATCCATTCATTTTTCATTATCCAAATGAAAAATTTTAAGCCCAGGAGCCAGGATAGGACAAGAACAATACATGTAGTGTCTGGGTCAAGCAGGTGACCAAATTTCTGTTTCAGTTTTAACACAGGGCTCAGTTGCTGTTCCCTGTCCCTTCTGTGCAGAGAAAATATTCTATCCCAGTTTTTTTTTTCCCTACAGAACAGGAAACTTGAATCTGAACAAAGGAGATGAGTTAATTCTTGTCCACATTGACTGGTTTAAAAAAGAAGAAATGGGTAAACGGACAGAACTAGTAATATACAGACAGGGATGTCCTAAGAATACAGCAGATAAACAAAATCTGGGCATCTTAGTGGCCTTTGTCTGTTTACCATATTGGTGTTTGAAATTGTACTTATAAACCTAGCTTGAAGTTTCGGATTTGATGTCTCTGAATGTCCTCCCCAAATCCACTCTATATTAATCTTTCATCTCTTACAAACCTTGGACTTTAAGGATATACACTGCCACCCCTGGAATGTGTTTCTTCTCTCCTCTTTCACATGGATCCACTAAACTCAGGGTGTTACCAAGTGTGGGTAGCACCTATTAGTGAACAAAAATTGAATGCATGTGTCTTTTCTCAACATCTTCTAGAAGCACAGTGCAAACCCTGAGTATAATACATATGTTGTGCTGTGACATTCCATCTAGCATGTTCCCTTTATCTATGCAAGGGTTAAGCAGAAGCTAAAGCTTCAGGAGAGAACATGGATCTTGGAAACAACTTCTTTCTGTCTAACACATCTTTTTTAAATCTTTAAGTTGTCTGAACACATTACAGAAAACATACACTCTGTGTCATCCTTAAATCATCCTGGTTGGGGAGAAAACCAAGAATCCATCAATCTTGGATTCATTAGAAAAGTCACAGGAAAAATTTCGATCTTTCAGGTCCTGAATTCAAAGATTTGACAAGGATCTACTATATAATCCCAAGCTCTTATCTGTGGGACTGGTACAATGAAATGAGATAATCTACAGAAGGTCTAGACCTGGGCATTCAGATAAGCATGTAATAAGGATCCATGGACAATCAGTAGTAAGACTCATGAACCTATCCCTGCAAGGACCTTAAGTCTGACTCCCCTATAAGAGACAGAGGAAACACATGGCATCTCTCTTCTCAAACTTGCCTGTCCACTTATTAACACATGACACTGGGAAAAGCTGTCTAACCATCCTTAATCTTGGAGTCTTCATTTTGTAAATGGGTATAATTAGAGTCTCTACCTCATTGAGGTTGCACTGACGATGAACTGAGATAATTTGTGCAAAGTGCTGAGTACGGTACAGACATACAGTAACTGCTCCGCACACCTCAGCTGTTGTAATGCCAGTAGCCTGTCCTGGATTCATCATCTTCACCATCAAATCTTCCCTCTTAATTTTCTGACTTAGAGCTTCCCCCAGTTTCTATTGGTTTATTTCAGTGCTGGTCCAGAAATCATTTAATTAAACACTGAACACATCACGCCCTGCACCATACACTTAAAAAATATTTTCTAGGATATAGATAAGAAAGTTCAAATTCTAAGAGATGCTCTGAATGGTTCTAAGACTGCATTTCACTATTACCTGCAGACTTCTATTCTTCCCAGACCAACAATATCTACGCTTTCACACCCTCATGTTTTGTCCTCATGGCCCTTTCTCCAGAATGCTGAGTTGCAAGGGTCAAACAGTTCCATCCCAAATGATTTGTGGATTAAAATTGGAGGATCAGGCTATTCTAAAGCTGGAAAGGATCCAAAAGGCCACTTTACAGATGAGGAAACTGAGGTTAATTGGTTTTCCCAAGGCCACACAGCTATTTATCAGCAATGCCAGCACTTCACCGGCTGGACTGCCTAGAGGGAGGGAAACACGGGGCAGCCTATTAGGAAACATTTGTCAGCAATTGGCCACAAACCTGCTGACAGGTCATCTTTCTCCATTTGTGAGAAATGGGACAGAAATTATGCACTGAATAAGAAAAGGACATAAGCATGTCTCTCTGGAAGTGAGCACTGGTTACCTCGCTGACTTATAATGAAGAGCACAGCTGGAATAGGTTGGTGGGGAGAGAGCAGCTGAAATGATTCCTTATGATCTGATTCATCCCTTTCTTTAATGATACGGCCTCTTAGGCTGCATTAGGCTCCCAACTAATGCTCTCAAACACACCATGAAGATTTGCTGAAGTCGAAGGTTCTCTGCAATGTTTGCAGTAGGAACAGTGATGAATAAAACAGAAGAATCACCAATGCACTACTCAGAAGCCCAGTCCTAAGTGCTAAATTGCAATTTTTGCTCTAAGATAATAACACTAATAGTGATGCTTCATTTATATGGTGCCTTTAGGTTTCCCAAAATAATAATGAAACAACATTTTATACTGCAACTGTGTCTATATATGAAGCATACAGTGGAGTGAGGCATTTCTGGATAGATCACCCCTTCCTATTAAAATATCTAATAGCAAAGCAAGAAGAAACTATAATCGTTTTTATAAATGAAGGTCGTTTTTCAATTTCGCTTTGGAGTTTAAACACAGTTTTGCTATTGTCAAAGAAGTATTTGTAAAAACTTTAAAATATGAGATTTTAATAAGTGAACAATAAAATTGATAGCTTTTGCTCATATTTTAGCTATGTAGGCAGTCTCATCTAACTTTGGTTAGTCATTCTTCCTTGGTGGTCTGGATTTGTGTCCATGGTGACCAGACATAAAGCATAGCATAGCAACTGAAATCCATGACTCTGATTCTTTCCAGTCCAGTGACAACTGGGATACATCTCAGCAAGTTGCTCTATCAGCAAAAAAAAAAAAAAGCCATTGTATGCTTCAATGGCCTGTCTCACAAGAAGACAGGCTGTGAAGACTCGTTTTTCATATATGCCTATCAGTGTCTGGACAGTTCCTATGTTTCTCAGCTTTGGAGATTTTGCACTGGTTACAGAGCTAGAATTCTTGAACCACTTTCTAACATGACCTGCAAGAAACCATTTGCCATCCTGAGTTCCACGTGTTATGCTGCCTGCCACAGTTGGTCCTAGAAATGTTACCTCATCCACTGGCCAGGCTCTAGACTTCTGCTCTGTTCCAGACAGGCTGCTCAACTGTTGCACAACCCAAGCTGGACTACTCAGTATTTAACAAAGGTTCCCTCTGCTCCATCTTCACCCCAATCTACTTACCAACATCCTATTCAACCTTCCAGAGAAAATCAACATTCAAATCCTACACACAGAACTTCAGAGCATTCAGAAGTTCTCAAGAGAATTGCAAGGCTGTGTTTCTTAGCTGAACATGGTAGAAACAGAGTGTGCATAATACAGTTACTGCAGGGAACATAGAGATTTCAACTCAACCTCTGGGCACCTTAGCAGGCTGCTAAGAAGGCAGAAACACAGATCAGATCCTGCTATGGAACCAAAAGGGGAAAGGCACCATGGCAGCCTCACCAAATATGAGTGGCTTCCACATATCAGAGCACATCTGTGGCCCCTATAGTCAGATACTGCTGTAGTCACTGCTGCTGTACAACTAGAATGACTTCACCCTAGCCAATGATCCTGTGTGTGTCCATACACACGCACATGTGTACGTGCATGTACAGCACCTATGTGTGTGTAAGATACCAAATCTAAATTCAAGACACTGGGAAGTTAGGGGTGGATTGGGTTTTAGCTTCCACAGCATCTCATGAAGCAATTCTCTGGCCCTGTGAGTCTCAGAGTAAGGGGAAAGCTTCTTTCTATAGAGAAATATATCTAGGGTTTGTTCTGTATACACGAGGAGGCAATTCTGTTGTGATGTGATCAAGTAAGTGAAGAAATACACAAAATGACAAATGTGCACTGTGTGAAATGAGGAACACATAGAATGTTGTCCTCCAGACAGTTGAACCATCATAATAGAAGTCTTGTAGGGTTTAGCAAGTCTCTGTCCTCACTTCCATCTGGGGATTTTGTTGCTATTACTTTTTCTTGTTTTTGCCGAGCAAGGTTCAGGACTGAGTAAATCAACCCGAAGAATGAGGTTAGGAAGGATGACGGGTATTCTAGATAACAGAATACAGATTTATGTTTTTAAATATTTTGATATTATATCAATGAATTAATCCTAAAATATGAACTATTACAGTCATAATAACCCTATTCTATGCACCATCTCAAACATTCCTATATATTTTTATAATTTAATATCAGAGCTACGTACAAGGTAGATACTGACATTAACTCCAAGGTGATGGCAAAACTGAGAGACAGAATCTTGCAAAGTTGTTAAGTTTCAGGACCAAGCTCTGAAGCAAGGCATACTGACTCCAAAGCCTGTGATAAGTGGAAGGTGCTTTGTCATGTCTTCTGTACACAGGGACAGGTGGGAAAATGTGACTTAACAGCAGCACATAAGGAAAAACAAATAAACAAATAAACTGTGGAGCATAAGTCCTCTGGGTGATGTGGCTGGCAATAAAAGCTAATGTAATGTAGCCTCAGGCTGCAATAAAAGAAGTGTAGAGAAGGGAGCTGATAACTAGAGTCTAGCTGCCTAGATTTCCATCTGCAATCCTTTCTGAGAAGGTAAGAGAAAAAATGAATGGGATGCTCAATCTGGACATATTGAGAGAGAAAGAAAACATCCTGGAAGATAAATATTGAATAAACACTATGTGGAGAATTAGATCCATTCTGTATGGTGTCAAAAGCTCTATCAAAGAATATAACATTTGAGGAGAAGGAGTTTGACTCAACCTAAGAAAGCATTCCCAGTCATGAAAGTTCCCACTCTATTACAGGTTTGCATAAAGCGACAATGAGTTCTTCATCTCTAGGGATATCACAGCCATCACTAGGACATGATAGCAGTGATCAGAGCAGAATGCATTGGGGCTCCTTCCTAACATGAAGCAGCAGGATTTAGTTATTTCTTCCCCAAACTGTCTTCAGTCACTGAACTGGATGTGACATGTCCTTCCTATGGCCCAATGTGTTACTACTTCATCTGTAGCACTTACTGAATGAAACCTCAAGTTTTTTCTTGACAGAACTAATACTTTGGATATTGTTAGCTCACTAGAACAAGACTTTTGGGTTATACTTATTGATGCTCACCCCATCAGAGTCCTTCAATGCTTCAGTGACAAAGACAAAGTTCGAAATGAACTTTCAAGCAATCCCTGACAGAGTGCCTGTCAAGGTCAGAACACAGCTATAATTTGGATCTTGAATGTCTCCCAAAGGCCTGTATGTTAAAGACTAAGCCTCCCAGGTGGTGCTACTGAGTGGCAGTGGGGACTGAAGGAGGGGAATGTAGTGGGAAGCTGGTGGGTCTCTAGAGCTGTGCTCTTGAAGGAGATAGTTGGACTGGATGTCTTCCTCTTGCCTCATTCTTGCTTCTCAGTGAGGAACTGGGCAATTTTGCTCTACCACACACTGAGTGATGCGCACAGGTCCAAAGCAACAGGGCCAGCAGTCATGCAGCTGAAACTCCACAGCGTGAGTCAAAATAAATCATTTCTACTTATCCATTCTTCTTGGTATTTTGTGATGAAAAAGGAAAGCTACTAGCACAGATACAATTTTGAGCCTCTTTTCTGGAGTACTATGGAATGTAGATATTCCAAGGGAAGATGGTTTTAAAACAGGACAGACCTGAAGACCAGAGTCAAATGATACATTTTGCAAAATTCTGTCAAATAACCTTGGTTAGCATACAGACTTAACAAGATCTCACAATCTAAACTGGCTAAATTAATGAATTCTTTTTTAAGAAGCAGATCATATTTACTAAAACAAAAAATGTATTGCCTTCAAATCAAACACACACACACACACACACACACACACACTTCACTTTTCCTTAGGAACAGAGAAAAGAGACTGGGTTAAGAGCCAAGAAAGTTCAGTTCTGTTCCCTCTGTTCCTAAATTATTGTGACCCCTACTCTTGTCTGGACCATTGGCTCTAAATGGAAATTAATTGGAATAACTGATGCTCATTTAATGATGGCACACAGCTATTTTCTGTGACTTCTACTTGATAAAACTGATTTCTCTCTCCTCATTACAA
This sequence comes from Hydrochoerus hydrochaeris, assembly GCA_004027455.1. Lineage (NCBI taxonomy): Eukaryota > Metazoa > Chordata > Mammalia > Rodentia > Hydrochaeridae > Hydrochoerus > Hydrochoerus hydrochaeris. The sequence continues at coordinate 35,735 of PVLA01001971.1, forward strand.
GGTACAATGGGCTCAAGCACTCACAGAAGCTAGAGGTATCAACTGGGACTCTCACTGAACCTGTCGTATGGTAAAGGCAGTAACGACAAGATAGTGTGGAGACACAGGAAAGCTATGAGGATGGTAGCTGGTCTGAAAAACTGTATCCCAACAGATTAGCCACAGCTATGAATGACAGGAGTAACCTAACATGACAGCGCTGCTCTGATGCCAGCTGCCTGGCTTTGAATCCTACCTTTGTTAATTACCAGCGGAGGACACCGGCAGCATCTGCATTTACCCCTTGTAAGATGCCAGTCATACTTTAATGAGCTCATAGGCTCATCGTGGGCAGTAAATATCATTTTATATGGAATCTATTTTAGAATCATACTTGAAACTAGCTAAGTTCTCAGTAAACACTGTGTTTAAACTATTACCCAGTACCAGTTTCAAATACCTGTAGAATTATTGGGAGAGGGGCAGACTGTAACTAGTGGGGAAAAATCATATAAGAGAGGCATTTTAGCACATCCTTCATTAAATGGAACATTTAATGAATGGGAGTTAATGAGTCATCTGATGATCTAGGTTCTGAGAGGTAGTTAGCAGACTGTCATCAGGATATTTAAGATGCTGGAGAATTACTGGCACAAGAAGAACCTGCAGAGAAGGGAGTTAGACCAGAAGACCTCAAAAGCTGCTATTATGAATAAGATTTGGGACCATGTAGGATGGAGCAGAGGGCAGGTTGGAGCAATCTGCTAAGGTCTTTTTCCCTGCAACTCTGCTCCTCCTCCTCTGCTTCTGCCATGCCTAACTTTAACCCAAAGAGCTAAGAGGCCCACATGGGTGACATGCACCTAGAGGTATCTGGAATCAGTTGCAAACCCACCTTCATCTCAGCCTTGTAAGCCCTGAATACCATTAAGTGAACTTTCCTGAGAGTTATTTCCCTTCTTTTGTGAAACAGAGATAGTAGTTCCTCATCCTGGAGTGGTTTGATAGACTAAATGGATTCTTTGTAAAGACAACTGGCACATAGTAGGGTCTCAGAAAATTGTCCCTCTTCCTTTCTCTTTCCCAGGCAAAGAAGATAACAATTTTCAATGCCAAGCACAAAAAGAAGGTAACACAGCCCTGGCGTAGGGGCGGGTGCAGGGGCCACAGGCTGTATGCTCTGGAAGGGCCAGGGACCTCAGGGAGACCAGCCTGGATGTAAAAGTGGTATGTTGTGAAAACAGTAAGAAAACCAACAAGGGTGATAAGAGGATGAGGCATCCTGGGATTTTTAACAAGATACCAGGTCACTGTGTCTTTGCCCTGGCCCGTGGAAGACCATAAACCATAAGACAGGGTGAGGGTTTCTTCTGATGCCGTCTCTTCATGAGTTAAAATTGTCACTACTTAAACCCCTTGAAATTCCAAACTGCATTTACCTGCAAAACAAACAGGAACAGTCTTGAAATTGAGACAATTTATCAAGAGACTAATTATCTTTTAAGCTAGTCTGGAATGGTAATGAGTCCTCTGCACAGGAAAGCAGACCCGTGATGGATGTCTCTACCCCGCGCACTCAGCCAGACTCCCCTGTCCAACTTTCCTGAGAGGTAACGGCCTCCAGCAACCCATATGGAAATGAACAGAGAAAGCGAGTGAGGCTAATGTAGTATGAAGAGACAGGCACTTTTCAAAAGCAATAATTAGCTCTAAAATTTAAAATCTTGACTGTCTTTTGAATATTTAAAATGGAAGAGGGATGGCTCACTTAAATGTATGAAATCATTCAAAAAAGCTAGGTACTAATAAACGATTCATCACTAATCAGGAAAGGCCTCAATCTAAAGGAAGTGCAGTGCAGAATGTGGGGCCTAATCACTGCTGCTAACTGTCACTATTACTCACTAAAACTGAATCCTGGGTCCACTTCAGAGAGGGCAAATGGTCCTAGGACTTCCTAAGTTTTCCTAATGAATAGGCATTGGATTAAATTTTGATTTTACTTTTACAGCAATCCTATGACACAGACATAACTGTTAAGCATCTGTGTCTCAACGAGGTTACTAGCTTTTCCTGGTCACATACTCTGCATGCAGTGCAGCAGGAGCATAGGAGGCTGAGCTGGGAGCAGGTAAAGCTTGCTGAGCACTCTCTGGGGAAAATATATGGAGATGAAAGAGGAACACTCAGTTATCAAGATTAATAATATCAAACGCTATGACTTAAAAATCAAGATTAGTAGGAAAAAAATCTGAGATGAGATAAAGTCAGATTTTTCCGGTCGAGAAAGGATCCAACGGCACCTCCATACCTTGGTCTCACTCCTCCACCTCCTTCAGGCCCTGCTGCTTCCAAGACCGAACAACTGCCCCAAGCCTCAGGCATGCTGGGAACTGGCCTGAACATTCCAGAAGGTGCTCACAGGCAAAGCATCCTCAAGGATCAAGAGAAGGAGCAAGTCCCAACAGTTTGATCTGAGGTGTTGGCCCCTAATTATTCTTACAGAGGATAAAATTGCATTGATATCGGGGGCTCCTCTCCAAATCCTCATGGTTTTCTCTCACTTTCGGAAGATAAGGAAGGCTGAGAAGATATCTCTCTGTGTCTTCAAGACCAAGAAGGAGCTTTCCCTATTACTCTGCTTGCTCCACAAAGTGGTCATCATAAAAGCCTGAAGCCACGTTCTCCAAGAAAACTGTCCAGAGACAACGTTAACTTGTGAAAATCATTCTGAGAGAGGATGAAGAGAGCCGTTTCTGACACATAAAAGGTCTTGGAACAGAAAATAAAGATTTTCTTCATTTGCAGAAACCAGGAAAATACAAGAATAACTCCAAATTCATTCACAAACATTGCTCCAGGAGCACTGGGTTACAGAGTGCATAGAATTAAACCAGCTGCTGTTCCCTGTGGCCTGTGAAGCTGTTGATATCACCCTCCTATATTTAGTACCCAATGCTTCATATGAGGATTTTGAGAGGCAGAAGGAAAAAAGGAGATACCTAGAAACCTGTAATTGGTCTACCACAAGAAACAGCAATTCTAGTCCATTTCACACTTTTTCTTTTCCTCTTCCTACTCGCTCTTGTTCGTACCTCACTTAATATTCCGATGTACCAAGTTCTCTGTCTCAGTAGAAACCTTAACCTTACAGACTAGGAAAACAATGATTTATTTCAGTAAGAATACCAGATTCCTACAGTTGGGGAATAACTATGCCAAGTAATAATAATAACAATAATGAAATTTTATCTCCATGTCTAATAGACGTGCATTACTCATAAGCACTTAAAATTTATAATTGCTTTCTTTTTTTTTGTAAGTTAAATAAACTGCCAGTAGTAAGTGACCATCACTTTACAAAAGACTCTGTCTTACTTTCCACGGAGTGACTTAATACTCCCTCCATAATCCATTTGCACTGATCTCTTCTTCATCAACCCTCCTGGCATTTCATCTCAGCCCAGACTGCAAAGAATTCCACTGCTGAATCACCAGGAAGGAAACCAAATTCAGTTTTAAAAAAAAATACGAATAAGTACCCCCCGAAAGAGCACTGTACTTATTTTTAATAGCACTTTCCTCTTAATTATAATACAGCACCAGTTTTTCTTTTATTCTTCTGAACTTTCATAATGATACTATCAAACAGTAACAAATTTAAATTTGTGCAGCCTGAAATACGCAATTGAATCATAAGCTGTAATTTCCATATCATTGAAGAGGGGAAAAAATCAAATGATTAAGCTCTAGTGCATAAGGACCAATCTTGAATTAAATTTTACTCAGCTAAAGTTAGATTTTTTTCAGCAATATCAAGAATGGTTTAAAGGTAATAGTAAGACGTTTACTGTTATATTAAAATTCCATATCCCAAAGTGTTTACTGAAGATCAAAATGATACTCTTTATTTGCAAATTAGAAATCTCTTATAGATGCCTTCAAAACCTCTTGAAAGGATAGGCAATGATATTACAGCACTCTCACTAATATATCTCTTCTTTATTCATTCTGTTCCCTTTGGAGTCAAAAATGAAGTCTTCCTGCCAGGAAAAAAAAAAAAAAATCCAGCAAATCCTCCCAGATCACTGGCTCCGAGGGAGCTAACCTTGTTCATTATCACGCTGCCCAGCCCCTGCCCTGGCTTCTGCTCAGTCTCTCAAGTTATGAGATTTTCCAACTTTCTAGCAAAGTCCAAGGTGGGAAGAAGACACTGAAGGTAAGGAGATCCGCCACTAGAAAGATGTTAATCCTGACAAACTGCAGGGGCGGGAGCCTGAACCACAGTTACACTGAATCCGGTCTCTCCCCAGCGGTCCAGACAAGGATTGGAGCTAACAAAACCCTTTTCATGGTGCCCTCAAAAGCAGATGGGCTCCATGCGCAAAGTTGGAGAAGGGCGCCATTGCCCTCTAGTGGCCAGAAGTGCGATCTTCCGCGAAGGACTCCATTTCCAGAGATGCACAAGACTCGCAGTGTCAGGGTAAAATTATAGCAGGAAGACGTTTTAATTATTCTCCTCGAGTGCTTTCTTTGGTCCTTCCTGCTCATAGAAGAGGTTGTAGACGGCTATCACAGTAATCCTGACGGTACAGCTCACTCCTACTCCTCCAAGGGCATTAGGATTTATCCAAGTTTCTCCACCTTTTTCTTAATAGACCTGTTGATTTTTTTTTTCTTTCCTAAGCAGTTAAGCCACGAATTACACAGGCCAAATATAGGTATGTATTTCGGAAGTATTAACCTTAAATTGGAAAGTTTGACAACTCGCCATCCTGAGTGAACAAAGAATGGGAGTTCTTAACAAATTAGGTAAGATTTTGCAAAACAGGGACCAATTTTATAAGGGAGAAATCCATCCCAAATACATTTCAGTCCCTTAAGTCATTGGCTAGTCAAGATACACAATGCTTAAACATTCTAGGGGAAAAATACAGGAGATCTATTCATTTTGCAAATTTGACAGCACAGGAAAAAGGTTTTCTACCTGCTTTCAACTCTATAAAGCATTGTGTTTTATTACTTAATGATAGGACATATCTATGATCAAAGGGAAAGTATCAATATGGAAAGAAAACTCAAGTGAAATCACTGCGATTGTCAAATATCTACCTACATAAATGTACGGAGAATAAAGACTAAAGTCAGTTGCAGATCTTGTTTCAATGTTTCTCAAAAATAGATTAACTATAACAGATCAAAGTTTATATGAACCATAAGCTTCCAAATCACTGGTGCTCACAGGCAAGATTTCGAGACACACCATGCTCCTGGGAGTGTCACTGTGCCATTGTAAATTAGGCCCTGAAGTCAAAGTCACTGAGTTTCCCATATGAGGAACCCCAAACCAGAATCCTGACAAAGCAGCCATGTAATTCTATTCAAAGGGAAAGAAAAACCATGAATTATGAAGACATGTGCATCAAAGGAGCGTGAAATTGATCCCTACTCCCCCATTCATGGCAGGACTCTTCGTCTCCCCTCTTCCTCCCAAAAATCCGCAACTGAACATAGACATCTGAAGCCACTAGAGCAAAGGGAAAATATGAGTTCTGGATCATATAAAATACAGTATAGCTTCTTAAGTTTTTTTTTTTTTCAAGTTAACGAAAAGATGGCACCTGATAATTGAAAAGAGAATTTAGGTTTCTAGTAATTTTACTGCCTGGAGTTCTGATAAGAACCCTAAATGTAATGAAAGTTCTAAAGTGCTACTGGGATGGTCCACTGCCTCAATTAGAACTATTTTTAAAGTTCATTTTCCTAAGAAGCAATAAATTCAGTTTGAATAAATCTACGAGCCTGGCCCTTGCCAGATTATCCCACTCCGTCCCTTTTCATGCATTTCTTCATTTCCCTCCCTGAAAATGGAAAAGGGTGCTTCTTTCTACCCCCCCCAAATATTATACATGCAAGTGTATGCAGACTTTGAAATAATGACTAAAATATGGATAATAAAGGTTATTATTAAGTATAAAGTGTGGCTGCAAAAACAGTTTTAGTGAATTAATTTGCAATGACTGGAAAAAGCCAGATGTGAAGCTCATTGTCACTCAGGCGAAGTTTCCTGGTCTCTAAGGCCTCTGCCCAGTCCCCACTGAAAACTACTCACATTCCTTTGTACTAGGCAGGATTTCAGTCTTGCAGGGAAGGTCGAATTCCAGGGCCTACCCAATATGAAAACTTGGACTCAGAACTTGCATTTAAGAAACTTAATGTGGGCTATAGCTTTAGAGTCCCCCTGGAACCGGCCACTACCCATGTCCCTTTGTTTTGCAACTTTTATTCCTTTGTTCTATTGGAAGATGACCTGGCTCCCTGCAGCTGGGCTTGAGCAGTGACATCTGTGTTCTGGTGTCTGCACCTCCGTATTGGAGGGGGAAACAATTCCGAGATTAATGAAATGAAGGTCAGCCCTTTATTTCTCTCCTGTACTATAGGGCTCTAGCGCTGAGCCCAGCCTGGCAAATATGCAGATGTGAGATGAGGATCCTCGCTCCTGAGAAAACATCTGCGCCCCCATCCCCGGAAAATCCAGACATCCCGCAAAATCATCCATGTCTGCGGCAAGCTCCGGTGATAGGAAAATTGATCCAGTCTCTTGCCAGATTAATTATCGTAACCTCCCTGTGATTAAACCGAAAACTTACTCCCTATCTCATATTAAACCGGTAAGAATGATCAGAAGAAAGCAAGAAAAGATTTCACAGTCACAGTAACAAGATTTCTTCTGGAGGCAATGAAAAGAAAGACTTCAGGCAAATCTATGCCGTGTGACAATAAGATTTCAGGACACCCCCCCACACACACACACACACCCTAAGGACAACCCATGGCCTGCAGGGATAGCATTATTCAATTTCTTCTAGCAGTGCGATGGCCCTTGAAATTCCTGCTGCATTATTAGCAAAAGCAACAGGGCTTCTTCTAGCATCTAGAAAACCTTTCACCCAGAAGAGCCAGGAACACAGAGCCCCCGGCGAAAGAAAGTAGGCCCCTGCCAAGAAAGAGATGAGGAAGCTGGACCCGCGGGCCTCCGGGACCCCTATTTCTCTAGGGACTCTGCTTCCCAGCCTAAGACAGCCCTTCTGGACCTCCGCTGGGTTGGGGCTAGGGGAAAAGGGGTGCTCTCCTCTCCGAGGTTCCTCTCCAGCTGGCTTCTCCGCACTCCCTTCCCGGCGGCCAGCATTCTCGCGGCAAAGCGCAGGGAGGGAGGGAAGGAGGGAGGGAGGCCGCGCGTGCTGCCAGCTGGAGAGGTTCGGTGCGCCCCGAGATGAGATGCAGGTTTGAGGAAGGTTTGGTTCGCAAAGTTCACGTTCAGCCTCGCCAGCAGCGCCAAGCTCAAGCTCAAGCCAAGCCCGAGTGTCAGCGGTTCGAAAACCTACCCCTAGGCTCCCGGGAGCTTACCGACGGTCCCCGGAGCTCCGGAGGCACCCGGGCTGGAGAGCAGGAGCGCGCACCGCAGTAGGCAGCCGCAGTCAGCGGACCCAGACCCCACTATTAAAGTGTCCCTCACCGCCTTTCTAACGCTGGCTCCTTCACCTTTTTCCGTTCTGCCCCTGCCACCTCCACCGGAGGGACTGAGCTCCGGGGAAGGATCCTCAAAGACCCGCGGACACCCTGAAGGAACCCCGCAGAGAGCGGTCCAGTCGCTGCTTTCGGAAAGAGGCGCAGCGCGGGCGGGCTGGCACCGGGCTGGGGACCACTTTCCCCAGAGACACGACCGAGGGCAGCGGGCGCTTCAGCTCTGCAGTCTCCTGTCCCCGCCGGGCCGAGCCCTCGGTGCCAGGGCCTAGGCGCGGACGCGGGAGCAGAGCGGAGCCCAGGAGAGTGCTGCGCGCACATCTGGAGTCTCTGCCCCTGGGCTGCCTGCGCCGCAGCTGGCTCCATTCTCCGTTTTGATTTTTAAACAAATCTTTTACAAACACCCCACTTCGCACTAGCGAAGGCTTCTCCCGTTAGCCAAAAACCTCCCCCTCCCCGGACCATCTCTCCGAGGGAATCGCCCGTCTCTGCGGCGCACGCTCTCCGAGAAGCCCCGTCCCGGAGAAGGAAGGGAGCGCCCTACCTGGGGCCCTGGCGGGTGGACGCGACCTCCGGGCCGGCGGGCCCTGGCGCCGGGCGAGCGCAGCGGTGTCAGCCCCGGCCCCAGTCCCGGTCCCATTCACAAGTCTGCGGCGGCTGCGAGCGGCCCCCGCGGCATCTGCTGCTCGGCCCGCGTCGCTCCCCTCTGCCGGCCGCGGCCGCGGACTGAGCCGCCGAGCGCGCTAGTGGCAGAGACGAGAAACCGGGGGGAGGTGGCGGGCGGGCGGGCGGGCGGCGGGCAGGGAGGAGGGGAGAGGCCGCCGCCGGGAGGGGGAGGGCTGGGGCGGGGAGCAGCCCGGGCTCCCAGACGCCGACAGCCCGCCTCGCGGGGGCCGCGGGGGCCGAGCCTGTCCCCGCCCCGCCCCTGGGGTCCGAGCCCGGCCACCCGGACCCGCCGCCGCCCCTCCCGCCCCGGGTCGCGGCGCTCCGACTCCCAGGAGGCTCAGAGTCTGGAGCGGCTGAAGTTGGACTCCAGGGACCCTCCAATCGGGGAGGGTGAGGAGGGAAGCCGGACAGGGGTTCGGGGCCCCTATTTTCCTTATCCCCACCCCACTAGTCCGCTCCAGCTGACCAGGCTGGGTCTTTGGCTGCCCGGCGCAGTGGGGGGTTGCAGGAGGCATCACCCCAGCGCACCAAGCATCAGGGAATTGGGGAGCGCGGTCCCGTCTTCCCCGCTGTCCGACCCTAACCCAGCCCCCACCCCTCAGCCTCCACGCCGCATCTTTCGCGAAGTCTGCGGTGAAACCGAGGGGAAGGGGCTGCGGGCCTGGGGAGGGCTGGCTCTGCTCCCCCTGTTCTCCTCTTTGCCCGCACTGAACGCCTCCGAGGGGGCGCGGAGGGGGGTTGGCCAGGGTCAGCCTCTCCTGCCACCCCAGGGTTCTCTGACACCAGGGGCCCCGCAAGTAGTGTCACTTGTTGCCTCCCCCACGCGTCCGCCTCAGACCCGCTAAGGCTCCGTGGAGCCCCGATGCCGCGGGAGGGAGTTAGGGTGCGCGTCCTCCCGGATCCTCCCGCTCACTCCTCACCGAGAAGGACCCACTTCGAGAAGGAGACTGAGCCTGGTTCCTGCCCTCCCCGGAGGAGTCTCAGGGAGGAAGCGCTGGCAGGATCTTGGGAGTCCAGCCAGGGGCTGGGCGGGGCGTTTGCGGTGGGGACACGCGGGGACCCCGCACTCTGAGCCAGGAGTGGGGCTGCCTGCGGGCGCCCTGACCAGGACGGGTTTACGGGTTTAGGGGGTGACAGAGGAGAAGAGATAGAGGGAAGGTGCAGATGCAGATCGGGGGAGACGGAAGCGCTGGGCGAGGCTGGGGAGCGGAGGAGGAGTGGCAGACGCGGGGTGAGGGAGGGTAAGGGAAGGCCAGGAGGGAGCCACAGGGAAGGACTGGGGGCGAGGGTGGAGGCGAGAAGAGCGTGCGGGGCCCCGGAAAACAAAGCCAAGAAGGAAAAGGAGGTCTTGGACCAAGAGCGCCTGGGTTAGGGACTCGCGTCCCAACAGGGAGGGGATAGGAGGCAGCGGAAACCCACCCTCCAGCTCTCGGCCTCCTGGGGTCCGGTAGACGCCGGCGGGGCTCCGAGACTGGAGGCTGGGTTCTGCGGGGGACCCGCTCTCCCGCCGCTGTTTTCCAGAGCTCTCTGCCAATGGGCGCCTGCACCACAGCCTGAATCCTGCACCTAAAGGACGCCCCTGTCGCTAGGTGGAGGCGGCTCTGAGTTTCACTCTTAGGTTTTCTCCCTCATCGGGACTGGACTCCGCCGCCGTTCCCCACCCCACAAACACCCAAGAGTGAAGTTACATTGCCATCCATCTCCCGTCCGCTTCCTCTGGTTCGGAAGGAGCCCTGTGCACAGGTCTACTTGCCTTTCCTCTGGGTCCAGGTCTGACTCTGACTTTTTATAGGCCACAAAAGTCTGTCCTAAGCCTTAAAGGTGAATACATTCCAAATGACCACTCTCACAGCACACGGTGATGCCCTGATTTTCACCTAAGTGTGAAATTGCACTGAAGAGGAGTGAAGAGGGTGTCCGACTTCAGTTTTCCTCTTGTTTAGCTCCAAATTGCTGGCTGGATTTTTCTATTTTTTTTTCCATGTGGGCATAAAGGAAACAGGAAATACATAGTCATCACAAACCCACTTACACGTGCATCAAGATGCAATCCGTCTGCGATGTGATAAACAACTCTTGACCCATGAGGAAAGTTTCATTATTTCAGTTTGGAGCTCAGGATGATCCTGGTTACTAGTGACTTGCCATTAGGTGGAAACTGCCCTCTGCTTTCTGTTCAAAATATATGAAAGGACAGCAGTTGGATTTTACAGGGTCCCTTTTATGAACAGCAGCATTGGTGAATATTAAAAAGTAAGTTTTCAAATGCTGGGCAAGTTTCAACTGACACTGCACCCTTGAATCACAGGAACCTAGTGTATAGCAGCAGTCAGTATTTTTTTTTCCTCAAAATTCAGCTCTTTGGTGCCTAGGATTCTGCTCAAGAGAACAGAAAACATAGGTCCACAGAACCCATGTCTTTGAATGTTCACAGGAGCATTTCTCACAATTGTCCAAATGTGGGGACAATCCAGATGCGTATCAACTGATGAACGGGTAAATGAAAAAAAGTGTATATCCATTTCCATGGAGTATTAGTCAGCAATAAAAAGGAATGGAATCTGATACTTAGTACTCAGTTCATGAACTTCAAAAACATGCTAAAATCCAGATGCGAAACCAGATATTGGATAGTTTCATTCTCTTAGTTCCTTTCTCATTGCTGGGATAACACTCACAAGTTTGAAGTGGGGGAAGATTTATTTTAGAGGTTTCAGACCATAGTCAGCTTGCTCCAAGGTAAGGTGATGTGACAGAGGGGCAGGACAGAAGAGAAATAATCCATGGCAGGGCAGACAAGATGCAGCAGTAGCAAACCTCCCTTCCCTTCTTTATTCCGTCCAGGCTGCAAGGCTATTAGTTGAAGCCACCCACACCAAGTGTAGACAATCTGTGTTCAGTAAATCCATTGAGCCACACCCAGAACTATGCTAACTCAATGAGTGGACTAATCTAGTTATCACACACCCACACACATCCACAATTCATAGGGACACACCACAGATCCAGCCACCTCCGGAAAGCCCCACCCTATGAGAACATGAAGCTTTGGGGAGACATCTAGATATAACGCATAACATCCATTAATATGAAATGCTTAGAAAAGGCAAATTTCTGGAGACACAAGACAGATGCACAGTTGCCCGGAGGTTATGGGTATAAACATAATTTGACAACAAAATGAGACATGAGGGGACTCTGACAAGTGATGGAAATGCTTTAAAGCTGGTGATAATTCTACAAATGTGTAAATTTACTGAAAATAGTTGAATCATAACTAAAAAGACAAAAACTTCATTTTTTAAACATTGTAAATTCTCAAAGTATCTGTGACCTACAGCAAACCCCTAAAGAGAAACTTTTTGCAAGGTAATTTTCAAGAGGAAAAAATAATAGAAAGACCAAAGAGAGAGAGAGAGAGAGAGAGAGAGAGAGAGAGAGAGAGAGAGAGAGAGAGAAACAGTGTAGTTCATATGGGAAGATAACCATACTTCTTTTTAGCAAGTTCTATTTTGGCAACTGCTTTGGAGAGTCTTATAAGTGTTACAGGGAGTTAATTTCCCCCTTTCATTCTTCTAAGTGATTAATTCCTGGGAACTAGTGCTAGGCATTCCAGTTCGTGACATTTTAAACACACCTACACATAGACACAGTACAAAGTGCGCATTTCAGAGGGGAATTTTTTTATAACTATGTTAGGATCTGTCTCAGAAATCCATATCAAGCATTTGGGTGGTGTATTGTGTGATTACAGTTTAGATTTTAAAAGGAAAAGAAAAGAAGAGAATTTTTTAAAAACCCACTGACAGTTTAAATTGAGAGATTCAGTTCTACCAGACAGCCAAAAGTTGGGGTGTTTATGTTAACTTGCCTCACCTTTCCTTCACTGCCTTGTTCTTCAAGGGAGGAAGTCAGGGTTCACAGCTGCTCTTGAGTCAGGATAAGTCAAACCCTTTAGTTTCCTGCCTGTTCCAATCCAGACAGAGGTTAGGCCCAAATGAGCCTTTTCTTGTCTCTGTCCTTGTCAGCAGGAGGCTGATAATTTCCTGTTCATTCCTTCATCAAAGGTATCAGGCTGCTCTCTCTTTGATGTGGCTCTTACAGACTCTAGAGATAGCCTGGCCCTAGGGATGCTTTTCCTTGTTTCCACTTAAAAGCTCCAGGCTTCCAGGGCCATTTCAAAACTTCCTGATATAGAGTCATCCTTTCATAACCAGTGCAAAAAGTGAGGTACATTCAAGCAGGGCTTGTTTTTCCTCAGACAGCTGTGTATTCCAGCTGTGCCAGACCCTGGCAAAGGGAGAGTTTGGAGAAAGATGGGGCGGGAGGACCAAGACTCAACAAACTCTCCATGTGGAGACTTCCTTAATTGAAAAAGTGAGAAGTCACATTGAAAAAGTGTCTGAGTCCCAGCTCTGCCACTCACCAGCTGCATGACTTTAGGTGATTCTATGATATGTGTTTTCCAAATCTGTAAAATGGGGCTAATTTATCTGTGCTGGAATTGTTACAGAGATTCAGTATGCCCAGGTACCTAAAGCACTAACAGCTCTGCTTGGGGCATAGACTAAATAAACAAAAGTTATTACTTGGTATTAACTAAGAGATCTGATTATCACACCTTAAATGATTTGAGCAAGGTAAAGACTCATGTTGCAATTATGAATTGCAATAATTATGATTATTAAGATTAACCTTATCTTCAATGGCATTAGTAATAAAATTTTGGCCCAGTATATTATGGTGATTCACAATTTAATCACTCTCCAAGGGGGTTGTTTGGGGTCCCCTAGAAGCAGCTGAGCCAGGCTTGGGAGCAGAAGGCTTTTATCCAAGTTCTAACACAAATTGATACAATCATCTCAGGTAGGTCTTCTGCTTTCTCTGAACCTCGGGTCCCCCAGCTATAAATAAGAGCTTATCCACAATGGATTCTGAAGAGGACCCTTCTAGAGTTTGAAGTTGTAGGTGAAGTGTTACTCTTCATTACAGTGAAGGCATTTGGCCTGGTTTGAGGGCACAAGCTTGTAACTCTAGCATTCTGGGAGATTGAAAAAGAAGATTGCAAGTTTGACCCTAACCTGGCAAATTAACAATTTAATGGGACTGTCTGAAAATAATTTTTGTTAAAGCCTAGGGATGTAGATGTGCATGAAAACCCTGAATTCATCCTCAGAATCATAAATTCAATCAATCAACCAATTTATCAATCTCTGACTTGCATTTCCACTGTCTGCCACTAGGAGCAATCAGTGCGTCTGCTCAGGCTAACCCTACTCTGCTCTGAAACACTATCACTCTTCTCAATAGCATTGCTTTGCCTTTCTTCTTACACCAAGGGTAAGAATGCTGGCTTTTCTGGTCTCTATATCTGCATTCCCAACACCTTGATGAATGGCTGACACATCAAATAGAAGTCCAATGAATTTTATGAATGAATCAATAAATATTTTTTAGTGGATTAAAACCAGGATATAGGTCAAAAATCGCCACACCACTAAGCTGTTATAAATGATTTCAGCATTCAGTGTCTTAGCATAACACTTATTTACTCCAATAGATCTGTGAGTTGACTAATGTTACCTTGTCTACACTAGACTCAGCTGAGGCATCTCTATTTGTCTTCCTGTTTCTCATCCACCCTGTTACAAACTTGGGCACCTTCTCATGGTGATAGAGATTGCACAAGAGGACAAACAAAACATACAAAATTCTTTCAGTCTTAGGCACAGAACTGGAAACTCTCTATTTTAACTTATTCTGTTGGTCAAATCACTTCACCTGGGCAAGGAAGAAGTCAAGCTTTAGGAAAACAAAATCTGATTTTTCAAAGGGAGAGAAAAACTTCAGAGTTTTACAGTGAAGAATGTGGATACAGGGAAGTGTAAAATATTGGTCACTAATACGGTTTTCCCAGACAAAAGCATGTTTCTATCACCCCTCTCTTCTGAACCACCTTGGTTTCCAAGACCCACAGGTTGTATCCTATAGTCATAAATAAAGTTATCTAAAACAAAGTAAGTCAGTGAGAAGACAATTTAATATTACACCAAATCATTGTACTGATGCTTTTCATATACTTTAAAGTTAAAGTTGTGATTCCATCAGACAAGCAGAAGTAACTGCAGTAACAATAATAATAATAGCCACTAGCTTTTGGTCAGTCTATTTTATATGGCAAAAACATTTATAAACAAAACTAACAATCCTGAAACATTCTTTCAAATAATGTATGTAGTCCTTATTTCACAGATGAGTGAACTGAGCAAGGAAATTATATGCAGTGCCCAGTCTAGTACAATTGGTAAGCATTGGACCTGGGATTCCAATCTGGGGGCATGTGAAACACAGATTACTGCTCTAATCTGGCTTTCAGGTAAAAAGTTTGTTCAATGGACTCTACTCCATTGAACATATATTTAGAGGGAAAAGAGCTTTCTTCTAAACACTCAGGCACAGTGTATAGGATCTCAAGGCAGAGTGTCTGACACACAGTGGGTGCACAGTAAATTTCATTAAAACTATAAAATAAAAAAGGACAATGGAGGCAGGAAAGAAAAGAAATACTGAGAAGGCATAAGGAAGAAGATACACAAGCATATATTTTTATTTGGAAGCCATTCCTTTCCAGTGGGCAGATCATCTGTGCTTTCTTTGGGCCATGCATCTCCTGTCTATAAAGAGAATGCCTTTTTTTCATAAGACTGTAGTCTGCAAACTTCTTGGCACCAGGGAGCAGTTTTGTGAATGAACACTTTTTTCATGGACAGGACAGGTATTTTGAAAGGCATGGGGTTAAGTAGAAGTATGGAGGATAAGAAGGAATGCTTTCAGGATCAGAATCTCATAAGAAGCACACAGCCAAAATTGCTCAATGTGCAGTTTACAGTGAGGTTCATACTTCTACAGGAATCTAATGAGACTCCTGGTCGGGCAGGCAGCAGAGCTCACATCACACTCTTGAGTGATCATTCAGAAGTAGCTGTAAATACAGATTGTTATGGTTTATGTCTAGATGTCCCCTGAAAGCCTCATGTGGCCATAGGTGGGGCATTTTCAGAGCTGGCTGGATCTAGGTATGTGATGCTGGGATTGATTTATGGTACAATGCTAGGATCAATTGCATGAGAATTAAGGGTGTAAGCGTTACCTGCTCCAAGTAGCCTAGATAAAATATAAGGGATAGAAAGAGCTGTGGCTGTCCCTTGTTGCTTTGCTGCCTTCTGCATGCCATGACTGTTTCTCTTCTGTGATGCCACAATGCCTTGGAGTCAGCTGATCATGGACTGACAGCTCTATAAACTGTAAGCTAAACAAACATTTCCTCTTTTAACTTTTGGTGTCAGGTATTTTATCTCAGCAACGAGAAAAGTAACTAAGACCAGGATAAAACTTCTCTGACTTGCCTGCCATACACACTCACCTCCTGCTGTGGAGCCCACTTCCTAACAGGTTGTGAATGGTACTGGTCCAAGGCCCAGGGGCTAGATAATGTGCAACGTTATCTGGTCCTTGTCTACCTTGCTGGCCTTCTAGTCTGCCCCACGATGACTCAGGATGCACTTTTCTCATAACTATTGTTCAAATACAAGTGTGTTCCGTATGTGAAATCTGTGCACTTGCTGTTCCCTCTGCCTAGAACATGGCTTGTGTGTTGGCTTTGCCTATTGAATGAGAATTTCCCTTGCTCTCTCATCAGCAGAAGTACCCCTCTCTACACCTCCGTGCCTTTTGACCTTGTTATCTAGCATTCTAGACTACTTTATCTTGGTCTATAACACAAATAGCCACTGCAAGTTGCATTGATTATTTACTTATTTATTTATTTATTTAAACTGATTTTCTTGTCTCACTAAGACCCAAGCTGCCAGGGGCAAAAATGCATGTTCTTTCTTCTTCACTCCTATAACTTGAACATCTAACACAATGCTGGGCATATGGTAGGCAGCCAGTAAATATTTGTAGAATGAATATATGAATAGTAAATACAAGAATAAAGCTAACTAAATGAATGAGTCCCCAAACCACAAGCAGATGGATCATCTGCTAGAATCTAAACATGGTGCAAGTGTCCCTTGTTTACATAGTGAATTTAATGATGCCAATTATTCACATTACAAAAATGATTCTTTGATTTACCAAAGGTTCACTTGGAAGCTAGTTAAAATAGCTACTTCCTTTAGTGCTTTAAAAATATAATCCAATTTATAAAATGATGGTATACAGACAAATTTCCTAGAGCATATAAATTTCCTAAAATGAAGTATACAGGTATGCACAATGGCAATTCTTTTGCTGCTTTTGATTCCAGTTTTCTTGGTGTGTAGACAGAGAGACTGGCTTATTGAAACACCTCACAGAAGGCATACATTTACATTCTTTTTAAAAATTTGTGAATAGGCACATTTAAATGTGTTTGCTCTCCAGGAGAACCATTGGAAATGTATTCAAGTTTAGTACTGACTTAGTTTGCAAATAGTGTACAATTTGGACAATAGAATTTAAGCGAACTGCATTTTCCAATTTTCATGGCCTTTAACAGTCAGGATTAGGAAAGGGGAAGCAGAAATCATCCTTCCCCCAAGGAGAAACCTTTCTAAGAAACACTTCTTCTTTATCATCCCCAACTTAGGACAGTCTTATATGATCAGCATGGGATGTATTTCAGTATTTAATCTAACAGTAGTCTGTATTTTCTTCTCCTTATATACCTGCCTCATTGATGGTCAGGGGCTAACAGTGGTGTTTATATCATAAGCTAGGTCAAAACCAGTGTATTTTTGTATGTAGGTGGCTCAATAGCTTCCTTCCTGGAAATGATATTCTAAAAATATCTCCCTATTCTAGTTGTTAATCACCTTCATTCCAAACCTTAATTCATACCTGATTCCCCATTGTACAGATTATAGTTTTAGGCAATGGGGAAAATTAAAGATTTTTTGTTTTGTTTTGTGAGTGTGTGTTTATGTGTGTATGTGTGAGTGTGGTGTTGGCGATAGAACCCAGGGCCTAGTGCATGCTCGGCAAGAAATGTTTCTTCTTCATTATCCACAATTTATTTTCTCTACTACAAGACTGTTTCCATACCTAAAATAACAGTCTTAATATTTTTCATTGACTCACTGAGTAATTTCATTCAAATAGTTATTGCTAGCCTATAGAGTATTAAACACATTGTATAGATCAGGTTATATAATGAAGAATTGAGTAGTTACTCAAAGTTAAGTTGGCTAACCAGTAAATAATTGAATATCATTTCATTACTCAATGCTTATAAGGAAACATAAATGGGACTATAATTTATATAAGGGAGAACAGAGGGAGAGGTAAATGAGGGACTCTCTGAAGGTGTTCTTTCAATGGGGTGAATTAAAATATGCAGAAAGATTAGGATATGCATGGGGACAGATGCTCCCTATACAAAGAATGGATTGTGTAAGGGTTTTGAGGCAGATTAAACTGTGAGGCATTTGAGAACCTAAAAATGTATCTGTAGGGCTACAGTTCAATGAATTCTGGGAGAGTATACAGAGACAGATAATCCAGAACTCTGTAGAATAAGAATCCTAAATTGTACCCAGATGCAGCAGCACTATGCAGCTACTGAATGAGTTGTCACTGTTATTATTGTCTTTTTTCATGGAGGACCACTTGGACAACTCTCCCAGAAAAAAAGAGCAATAGTCTCAATTTTGGGTAAATCTGATCCTATTTCTGTGCATTGATGGGAACAGAGCTGGTTAGGACTTTTTCTTATCCCTTCAATTGGCTTCAAGCAATATAAATTGGTCTAGTTGAGGTGATGATGCATGGTCTTCTTTGAAGCAAGGTAACAGGTCAGTGTCGCCCTGTTGCATCGTTCCCAAGAAGCATGTGTGAGCCAGGCTGGAGGGAGAGCCATGCTGCACACTGTGGACTGGGATGGAGCTTAGAAGTAAGAGGTTATGACTTCCAAGGGCATAAAAGATTACACACCAGAGCTAATGCATGGACCCCAAAATATTAGATACTACCTCAAATTGTCATGCGGATTACTTCACCTATGTGTTCTCTCTGCTTATTGCAAAGGTGATGTCAGGTCACCTATATAGCCCAGCTCACAGCACTCCATACTTCCCACCACTGTCACAGCCACTCACCTCTGATATACCCCCTTCTTCATGAATTAATAAAACCTGGGTTCAGCCTTAGGTTGAGACCTTTGTTTTGCTTAGTTATCATTGAAACGACTTAGGACCTCCTTGGCTCCCCACAACTACAGATTATGCCTCAGTGTCCCTGTTCTTGCTGTCAACTGCACTGGTAGTGGTAGATTGGAACTAACTTGCTAGAATTCCAATAACTTTCCCGTAAGATCACACATATAAAAATTTAAGCCTCCAAGACCATGAGGAAGACACACAAATGCTCCCAATAATTTTGTTATTGTTTTCAGCAGGAGTAATCTCCTTGCATTCGTTGAAAAAGTGTCCTATGACTTGCATGCCTAAACAAGGGCATGGATGCATGAGGACTGGTGGCTTAGCCAGGAGAGACAGGCTACAGCTTGGCTTAAGGAGGGACAATAAGAAAGGACAAGTCTTAGCATTTTGGAAATGAAATCAGGTCTTCGTGCTGGATTGATTCCAGCAGGTAAAAGAGAAAAAAAAATGTCAAGGGTTCTTTACATATTATTGAGTCAAGCAATTGTGTGGATACGGACACATTATTGATGTGGAGAATTCTAGACCATGACCGAGTAAGTGAATATGGTCACATGTGGAGGGCAGGTTTCCTAAATTTGCCACTTTATGAAACCATTTAAGATACCTTAGTGCTCTTAGTTATCCTCTTTTATCAGGAAGGATATTTCACATGATATTTAACTAGCTACAAATCAACAACATTCACATATGAGGCAGGAGACATGGGTTCAGGACTTCAGACCCCCCTTTCTCTGTGTCTGAGCCACTTTTTTGTCTAAAAAGGGGAAATTTGTCTGAAAAACTTATATGTGCCAATTTTCTTCCAAAAGCCATGAAGCCCTGACTATGACCCCTTTAGGGGTGATTTTTCAAAGTTATGTATAAAAGATACACTTATGTTGATTCTGTATCAGCTGGAGTCCTGTTTTGATGCATAGGTGAAGCAGGATTCAGAGCAGAGGTAATAAGCAGAAGACACACAGAGGCATTCAGGTTACCCAGGCTCCGGTGCAGAGGGCAGCTGCCCTCATGCAGACCAGTGTAGACATCTTTCTTCCATAAGGCGTCTACACACTCACACAAACACGTCTTCTCTTTTCTCTTCCTATCAGAAGAAGCAGAGTTCTATGGCATGGGACATGGAATTGGACCTCAGGCCCAAGTCTGAACCCCAGCTATGCTCCTTACTTATACTCACCAAGGCATTCTCGTTTGTGAGACTACACTTTCCACAAATGTAAACTAGGAATATCATGCACATTTATCTCTACATTAGAAGGAATAACTTACAGTGTCTCAGACAGAGTCCATGGTCAGTGAGATTTTTCCTCTCCTCTCCCTTCTCTTCCTGACCCTCATTATCTTTTATATTTTAAACTTGAGCAAAGGGGTCATGCATTTCAGGAACTATCCCCTGACTCTTTCCATTCCCGCAGAGTCTCATCCATATGTTGATCTTTCCTCTGTGAATTATCTCCTGGAGGTAGGTCCCACGCCATCTGTCCATAAAGGCCAATAATTATTGAGATTTCATTGTTGTATGTAAAGTACACTGAATTTGGTAGATAGTAAGTGCATGCTAACTTTAACTGCCAAAAATGTTTAGAAAAGAAATCCTGGAAGAATGGTGAAGGAAAAAAATTATACGTGTCATGCAAGATCCTCAAAAACAGATTTAGAATAGTATGAAAATAAAAAATAGAGTAAAAGTAGAATCCATTCATTGGCTCAAATTAGAGTACTAGTTTTCCATTATACTACATTCATCACTGTGGCCCTAGATTCTCTCACAACCATTGGCAGTGGATTGTATCAACACCTGTGGTGGTACAATAAAAATAATAGTATTTATTCAGTGCTTACACTGTCCAGTCATCATCTGGTCTTTAGTGCAAGCAGTATTTGATTGACTAAGAAATATTTATCAAAGAAACAAAATTTATCTTGTGTGTTTACAGTCTGAAATGCTGTGTTCCTGTAGCTTTGCTTACATCTACCGATGGAAGAGGAGATGCACCCAGGCTGTCTGATCTCTTCAAGTCAGAAGAGTCACAGAAGCAAACATTGGAAGATGTGCTACAAAATCTTCAATCATCAGATAAAACTGTTTTGCACGTAGCAGATGTACAAAATGAAGTGAGAGTATTTTTAAGTC
Organism: Hydrochoerus hydrochaeris; assembly: GCA_004027455.1. NCBI lineage: Eukaryota > Metazoa > Chordata > Mammalia > Rodentia > Hydrochaeridae > Hydrochoerus > Hydrochoerus hydrochaeris. Next base: position 56,243 of record PVLA01001971.1, read on the forward strand.
AGAAGTTTGCATATTTGCAAAACACTATGGTAGAAGATACAGAAAATTTTAGCCAGAACATCACTTAAAAGGAAGTATGGCTTCAAAGTAGAAAGGCCAAAATTGCAGTCAGTCTTCTGGCTCAATTCTTCATCTTTGTTCTCCACATTCTACAATTGCCTTTGCCTGATAAACGTCTTTGACTTGTCTTTTGTTAACAGTGTGACTTCTAGAAAACTTGTTTTAATTGGTCTATGTCTGTCCCAACTATTGTGTCAAATAGAAAACATGCCCGGAAGTTGGAGCAACAGTGTCCTAATCAGTGTCCATATGGGAGAAGCCTTCTCACATATTAGTGCTAAGCATCGCTACACCAGTTTTGTTGGTGAAGAAGCTACAATGAAACTTGTGTTCAAATTCATGCTGCTTAGACAGTGTGGAACTTGCATACTTATACCCTTTCTTCTTCCCTTATTCTCTGATATTTCTCAAATACAAAATGGTAAGCACCTAGTTTGATAGCATGATAACTTCCTATAAAGTGAACATGTCAGCATGTGCAATATTTCTGTTTCCTGGAGCCAAATGCATGGGAATGATCAAATGCTGCCTGTCTTCAAATGGGAACCCAGTACAGCGTCACCAGCTTTGCATCACTTTTCCGCATGCTCAAAACAATCTTCTCCCTCTTGTTTTTGCTAATCCCAAAGCATCTTTCAAAAACTCCACACGCACACACTTGCTATCCACCAGAAATATTTTCCTAATACTCTTTGCCTTTCTGGTCCTTCTCTGACCAGAATAGAATTAAGATCCTTTCTGTATTCTGTGCTCCCTGTACCTAACTCTAATACAGGGACTCGACTCCTCATTTCACTTTTTCTCTCTCATGGTTCTTATTTCTTGAAGGGTAGGAGATACATTTTATTTATATACCACTGTGCCCTGAGAACTTGTCACTGTCATTGACAATGGATTGCATCAACTCATGTGATGTTAAAATAGGAATAACAGCTATCATTCATTTAATGCTTACACAGGGAAGGCATGGCTCTAAGCAGGTTTCACACAAATTCAGTTGTCATAACACACATGTGACATAGAAACTGTTAAGAAGAATCTTTTTTTCCTGTGTGGTGGGGATACACAAGTACATGAAAAATTATATAGACAAATACACCAACACGTCATAACTCTGGATATATTACTAAATCACACACTTAATAACTTTACATACAAGGACACTGACAATGTTTTGGCTGCCTTGATACACACACCATGCAGATCATAGGTGGCTATAAGCCTCTGTCCTGGTCAGTGTTAATGTTAGCAGCCCTGGGGCTGGGGATATAGCTCAGTGGCATAAGCACCTGCTTGGCAAGTGCAGGGTTGTCAGTTTGATTCCCGGTACCGAAAAAATTAAAATAAAAAAAAAAAGTTAGCAGCACTGTGTTATGTTGATATTTAAGATATGGAAGACACTTGGAGGAGTGACTTGAGAATGTATAGTTTGGAGAGAAGAATACTCTGGGGAGAAATGATCACTTTGTTCAGATACCTAAAGTGCTGTCATGAAAAAGAATGATTAGATTCATTTTGCTTGGCCCCAGGGGGTGCAAACCTGGGGCTAACGGGTGGAAGCTTCAAGGAGGGGGGTATATTGCTCAATCTAGGAAAGGATTTCTGGTTAGAAAGATCTCCGCTGCTAGATTTTATGCTCCTGGGAATACGACACTTGGTGCACTTTCAGCACAGAAATGCAGACTACTTGTCCATTTGATATGTATTGTCATATTTCATTAGGAGCTTTTGCTCTGGGCAGAAAAGGATATTATAGGATCACCAAATCTCTTTTAGGCATAAATTTTAATTGACATTGCAACAAGTCTAGTTAAAGTAGGCCTTGGACAAACATTTTTTCCTACTAATGTTAAAACTACTATGATTACCAACCACCACCACCACCGCTACTATAATTATAATTGATAGTTATCAGTAAGTAATGTTCACAGGGTAGTTGCTTTATGCCAGGCACATATTACTTGTATTAAATATTTTGCATTTTGCATGCTCAGTGTTATTTGACCTTCACAGAAATCCTGAATGGTTCACGTTACTATTTTTTGTTCTGTAGTTGTAGGGAAGTAAAATCCTGGAGGTGAAGCCAACTGTCCATCCTTAGCCAAGTAGTAACACTAAACTTATGTGTTTCTGACTCCAAATATAAGTGCTCTTTCTGTTTTATAGAGGGGCAGGGAGAACAGAGATGAGAGAAGAGAGGTGGGGGAAAGGAACAATATATTGTAGTCCTAGTTTTAAATGAGATTTACTTTGAGAGAAGATAACATTCTGGGGCTGGAGATTTAGCTCAGTGGCTCAAGCTCTTGCCTGGAAAGTGTGAGGTCATGAGTTCAATCCCCAGTACCAAAAGCAAAACAAAACAAAACAACCCAAATTCTCATCTTCAAGTTTTCTAATTTATTCTAGATCTCATTAAACATTACTGATTGTGCAGACTGCAATTATCAGTGACATTTATTTGTTTGATTCCCATTCTGATGAACCTGAGGTCAACCATATACTTCATAGGAAGAGCTATTTCCTAACTGCTTTCAAAAACCCATCAGCTGTTGAGTGCATATATATATATATATATATATATATATATATATATATATATGGGAGATATGTGTGTGTATATATACTCATATATATGTGCATATTTATAGGAGAATTATTCAGTCATGAAGAAGAATAAAATCATGTACTTTACAGGAAAATGGGTGGAACGAGAGGTTACTGTGCTTAGTAAAAGTCAGATAACTAAATCAGACACAGAAAGACAAGACTAGTCAGCTTGTAATTGGAAACCGAAAATAAAGCGACATGAAAATAGAAGAACTATTAGAAAAGGAAAGGAGACCAGAGTAAGCTATATACATGTATGGAAAGGTCCCATTGAAACAGTTTAATTCATACAATTAATGTAAGTTAATCACTCTAGCAAAAAAATTAAGTGTTAAAAAGAATAAACAGGAATGTAGGAACCAGGGTAGTTGGAAGAATTTGAAAAGGAATTAGAGATCAAAACATGCTAAGGAGGTTTTTTTTTATATCATCAACACATCAAGAGTGGTGGAATTAAACATGTATCTGAAAACAAATATTTTAAATAATTTTGATAGAGAAGATCTCTTGTCCCAAAGAATTAAAAAGAATCCAAATTGAATAAGTTGATTCATTCAAACACATTAGTGCTCAAAGGAAAGGAAAACACTGTATAACACATGCCTGTGCCTGGTGCTCTCTCTTATGGCATACACTCTCCAGCCATCCCTCTTCAAGACCTACTCACACTAGGAGCCTCTATTTTTTTCTCTCATTCCTCAGTGTCTCTCTCATGCACCTGTAGAACTTATCCTCTGCACTTCAAACTCAGATTTTAGTGAGCTACTCTATGGTACTATTGGATTTTTTTTTTACCTACTTTTCTTTATATGCAAGTAGAAAGAAATGCACACGTGCATTGCAATAAGTAAGGAAGTGTTGGCTGAAGGAATCCAGGAGTCTTTACAGGGAAACTGAACTTTGAAGAGTGCAGTGAATTCCAATATCTGTTCTCAGCTTTGCAAGTCCAAGCATTCAGTCTTGTCTGCGTGCCCGAAATAAAGGGAATTGATTATATTTTCATAATACTTAATTGTCAAAGTATTAAGAGGAGCCCATCTGAACAAAAGGGAAGCTTTCTATCTCAACTACATGCAAGGTATTGAAGACAGTCACTCATCTAAATTTCTCCTAAGAGGAGACCGCTATGTGTTTTAAACAAATAAATAACACACAGAATGGATGATGAGCATCAAGAAAATATCCAATTTTCTCCTCAAGAAAATAATAACTCTAAGAGAATTTTTTTTTTGCTTTGATTGTGGATCTTGATCAGGTGGAGAATGAAAAATTGTGACTCAGAGTTAAGTAAAGCTAAAATTAAGGACTAGGTGTTTCATCCCACAACCTCAGGGAATGCCATGAACATCAAGTCTGGGAAGTGACTAGGTAGGAGAGAAGTGCATAATATCCAATAGTTTTCATGAAGGCCCAGTGTTAGGCCTCTTATCTATTTCCCTGACAATCACTTTGATAAGCTTCACCATGTTTGACAATGCTTTGGTGACCCTGGATTGGTTTGGGGGAAGGGATATTACAAAAGGGCTGAGTTATGAAACTGATGGTCCATAGGTAAAACAGAGTACTCTCCTTGAAGCTGACAAATTAAAAGAAGAGAGGACATTTAAGTTATATATAACTATAGGGTAATTATGTCTAACTTAGAGTTGTTTTAAAAAATCAACCAAAATGAAACTATATGAAAATGATCAACGTATGTTTACTATGTTCTTCAAGGAAAGTCAGCTTATACTGACTACTCACAAGAAAGTTAATGAGATGAGGATATTGTAGCAATGATTGTGTGTGTGTGTGTGTGTGTGTGCGTGCGTGTGTGCACAAGCATTGAGAATTGCATGAAAAGACCTGTTGCAATGTTATCTTTAAAGAACTTCACGGATGAAGAGAAAGAGCCAGCTGTGGCGCAGTTGGTCAATGGTGTCAGTCTGACAGATTGTGTACCATTCTAGCAGTGGATTTTTGCAGTCAAAGTGGAGAGAGGTCCAGGTGGGATACACTGCAAATCTGTGTCTTTCGGTGCCTGTTTCTGTCCTTTGACAGCCACTCATTTCTTCAAGTATTCAAAGACAGCAATTTTGTTTCAGCCAAATCTTTCCAATGCCAAGGAGTCATTTGTCTCTTTTAGATGACATCTAATACTTATGGTTTATTCTTATGGATTTTGTATAATTATCACTATTTTATCTTATGGTTTTGAATCTCATAACTTCTTCTTCGTGTTCTTATTTTGAACTCTAGAAACAAGACAAGAGGAATTTATTAAAGCCTCAATTCTATATGCAACAGAGTCAATACCAAATGAAAAATTTTAGGAAAAAAATCTTGTTTTTCCCATTTTTGGCTTCCTGAGAATTTCTAGCACAGAATAAGACACAGGACAGAGACTCAAGAAGCACTTCACTATTTCCTGGGGCATTGTTGAAGAAAGAGTCTATATTATATTTCACACACTTCCAACAACAAAAGCTTTTGCCTTATTCTTTAAGTCTGTCATTGTTAAGTTCATTTTCTTGAGTTAGAGTAAATTATAAGTTGTAGCAACCTAATATATCTTTCTCTAAACACATTTGTAACACTCTGTATATTCTTTATTCTGTTGTTCTGTGTTTCATATATCATTATTTCATGTTTTTTTTCTTAAAGAGAAGACCTACTGAAAATGCACTTTTTAAAAAACAAAATCTTTTATTATTATTGTCTACAGTAATTAAAGCTTGAAAATAGAGTTAAAGATGGCACATTTTTGATGCAGGCAGCTATACAGACAGGTTAACATTTTGGCAAGGGTTTTCTTTGCAGGCACAAAGTAGTCATTAGTAAATATAATACTCATTTTTTGCTTGATTAATTACAGCAAAGGCATAACAAAATATATATTGTGTACTAGAGCATGCATTATTTGTAAATTACAGGTCATGAATAAGCTGAGGTGTAAATCCAAAACATTCTGTAAGAAAACTCACAGAGTATTTGCTTTTGAAAAATATTTTTGAAAAAGAATTTTTATGTACTGAAAACATAGAGAACCATACCTTGAGGATGAAACTTGCCATCTGAAACTGTTTGAATTATCTTATTTATTTCCTCAATCTACCATGAATTTACATGTGTGAAACTTTGGAAGACTTTCTGATAATTGCACATAATAAGAAAGACTTATCATATATTATGATAATAATTAGTGTTTTCTCAGGTCTCTTCTAACCAGACAATATGCCAAGTGTTTTACAAGTTATCTTATTTCATCCTGACAACATTTCTTCAAAATGATTTTAAGTTATTATTGAGCAAAAACACATTTCATGAGATTCACATATCTTAGCTGTAAAACTTTGTACACTTTTGCAAATATAATTGTTTATTTGCCTTCATAATTAAGGGAGAGGATATTTCCATGACTCAGAAGTAGGTGCTGTTTCATTGCTAGTGTTCACTTTTATAAAATTGGTCTGAGAAGATGTCATAGTTACTTTGTTGCTAAGAGAAAATACCTGACACTCAAAGTTAAGAGAAAAAAACTTGATTTGGCTCACAGTTATTCAAGGTTTCACTCCATAGTCAGCTGCTTTCAAGGCAGAGTGTTGTGGCAGAGGGACATCTCAGAGGAGAAGCGGTTCATAGAGAGAAGACAGCAAAATGAGCACAAGGCCTCAGCATCTCTTTCTGCCCTTTTATACTCTATCTAGACTATGGGGATTAGGACAGTGCCAAACCAATCAGTGGAGTGGTTTAGTAATCTCGCATCCTTAATCTCAGCATCATATACCTGGGAGCACCTCTTAAAAAGCCCCTCATGAGGCTTTGGGGACAGCTAGACATGGGCCATAACAGAAGTTACATAATTGCCTTAAAGTGACACAGGGAGTAAATAGTAATGCTTGTCCTCAAACCTATCTCCCTTTCAAACCATCCTGGAGCTTCCAAGGCTGACATTCAACATCTGTAACTAATGATAGATAAATACGTACAGATAGATAGATGATAGATAGATAGATGATTGATAGATAGATAGATACATACATGCATAGACAGACAAATAGATAAAATTTGGAGGGCAGAGGAAAAAATTAGAAGACTTAGAGGAACTAAACTGAAAACTACCAGTGTTTTTCAAAACTGATCACCATTAAAATACTATACCTTTCTTTGCAGGAGTCTCAGAGGTTCATGCCCCATACTTAGAAATTTAATTATTTTTTTATATTTTTATTACTATATTTTTGCCTTATAAATTGTTACATGTGCATAACACATTTTAGTTCTTTAAATTTTGTTCTTTTTTGCTTTTTTTTTTCTCCTCCTGGTCTGAATATTTTGTATGTCTCTTTGTAAACTGTATAGGGTTAATGCATTGTGGAGGTGACAAACAAGCTACAAAATATTAGAAATTTAACACATTGAACTTCATTCTTACTCAGAGGCCCACTGCTTGGGCAATACTCCAGAGAAATCCTCTTTGCTGGAACAGTTCAAGATGCTCTATCCTTGAACATTTTTTGCCATTGAAATGCTTGTATCTCACAGTAGGTTAAGAGATAAAGTCTTGCGCACCAGCTCTTAAAGTTTTCATCAAGTTATTGGCCAGAAGGCATCACACGACCCTACCTCTTGGAAGCAGCTGAGAAATACATATAGAGGAGGGTACAGATATTTGGGGGAAAATGCGTATCTGCCAAAGTCAACTTTTAGAATCATATACACCAAAGAGATTTTTGTTCTTTCTCTGAAAGTGTCTGAATGCATTGTGGTATTGATAGATCTAAACTTCTGTTTTTGTGGGGAGCAAGAGCACTACAACATCTTATTTCCAATCTAGTGCCTTTCCTTGGCATCCTTTTGACCAGCCTGATGTAAAGTTGGTATGAAAAGCACGAAGCTGCAATGTTGTCACTGTCTAGCACCAGTTCCCTCTGCTGCTCTTTTATTCCCTACCCTAGGAGCTAGTCTAGCCAGAATCCCTTGCATCCCCACCTGAACCTGCTGCTCATGGCACTTACATGCTACCTCAATGACTTCCGGTGCATGAAAAGCAGAGGTTTCAATACCCTGGCCTTTGGGGGGCTATGACTCTGGAGTCAGATTGCCTGGCTTTAACTCCAAGCTCCCCCATTTCCAAGGTGTGTGAGTTTCCTAAGTGAACTAACCACTCTGAACTAATTTCCTCTTGTGTAAAATGAGGGCAATTATTGTTTGTATCTCATGAATCTATCATAAACCTCAAATTGAATATCCACGAAAGTGTTCGATATAGGGTCTACATAAGGAGAACCACCAGTAAACTTTGTCAACTTTTATAACGATATGTCTTTAAAACTGCTGATCTGCCAATATCTAGAGAAAAAGAAACTTCTCTGCACAGCTTCACCTGGAACAATGAATTTCATCATTACAGTCCAAGGCATAAGCCTTTTTCCATGATTTCAAGTCAGTCAATTTCAATTCATTTCCCCACCTTCTTGTGAAGCCTGAGTTGACCCTTTTTTTGAACACTAAGTGATGATTTCATGAAAGGTAAAATGAAATTAGCAAAATGGCATTTTTCTGTCAATAAGAATACAGCAGCTACAATGAGGGGTGAACAATAACCCACGTCTCTCCCACTCTCTCCTTCAGGAAGCCACACATTATCTAGCAACATGAGGACTTTAAATCATGCAACATAAACTCTTTCCCCAGAGTGGCAAGTGAGCTATTTTCAACTGTCTGTTGTGACACCATTTTTTCAGTTGTGTCAGCACGTCTATTATCAATTTACCTCTTTGCAAACTGTGTGCATCTTTTCCAAGAACATTTACTAAGACCTCTTTTCCAACACTACCTAGACATTTCCCTGGATCCGCTGGGTGAAATGCTAGTTTTCTATAGTTATATGAGGTATATTGTCCTTCAAAGGTGCTTTCTTGCTCAAATATGAAATTAGAGCAAGTTCTACCTATCAGACCTTGCACCATATTTTGGCACCGTATTTTGGCACATCGGTACAGCATAGCTCATGCAATACTGATTTTAGACATTCTAAAGTAGTGCCTGTGTAGCTCTCTTTTGCTGATCACCTACAAAAATAATTTGGCCATAAAATCATCCATTTTTGCCAAGAGGGACAATTTGAAAGAATGATACATTTGGCAGAATCATGATCTAGATCATTGGTAACTTGAGCTATGAGAGTTTGCCTGTTTCCGAGGCTTACACAAACAATAATAAAGAAGCCATTACTTGATTTGACCTGATTTTAATAAAGCTGGTGGGGACCTTATGCACAAAACAAGAATCTGTTTGACATGGCTGGGGAAAATGAAGTGAAGAACCAACTACAGGTGTGGCACTGTGTAAGGAGATCACAAGAACTCATCAACCAATACAAATGATACTGATGCAATATGTTAAAAACAAAGAAAAAGCAAAATTCCACTAGGAACAAAGTGCCAAATTTTAATTAAAAGCAGGTTCGATATTACTATTTCTCCCTTTATCTCCATATCAAATACGTCTCTGAATACTGCTATTACTATTCCTTTACTTAAAATCTTAACATTGTCATTAATTATGAATTTCTGTGTTGGTTTTTCATATTTCGAAACAGTACATTGAAATACTATTTGCCGCGATTGCTGTTTTTGAAATTTTATTTTATTTTCAAGGATCCAGTACGTCATCACTCGAGGATCGGTGTGCAATTTGATGTCTGCCCAAGTGTAGCTGAAATGAGGAGGAAAGCCATTTTATTTTCAGCAGAAGTTCTGCACCAAGTTAAAATTAAGAAAAAAATATCATGCCTGTATTCAGCACAGTACTATTCCCAGCAGCTAAAATGTGGAAAAACCCCAAATGTCCAACAATGTTTAAGCAAAAGGTGGTACATGCCTATAACAGGTTTTCGTATATCTGGAAAAGGAAGGAAATTCTGACACACATGACAAGATGAATCAAACTTGAGGAAACATTTTGCTAAGTTAAATACTGCACTTAACAGTTATAGAAAGACAAATACTATGTAATTCCACATCTATGGAGTATTGTATATGATCAAACCTCATGTAAACAGAAAATAAGAGTGGTTTCCGAGGACTGCAGGAAGGGGAAATGGAGACTTGCTGTTTAATTCAAATTCAATTTTGGTTTTGAAAGCTGAAAAAGTTTTGGCTATTGTTAACACCGCTGATCTGATTATTTTAAAATGATTGAGATCTTATTTTAAAATTGTTAAGTTCTACGTTTTATGAATAATCACAGTTCTTAATATTTAACAACTTCCATTTAAAATATAAGAGAAACCAAGTGATATTCAAACAAGTGGTACTTAAACTGACTAATTTCACTCAGTAGTGTGGTCTCGAGGTACATACGTCTAGCTATGAATGGACATGTACCAATTCTCCATGATAAATGTGATCACAATGTACTGGAAACATATTCTAATAAAACACATAGCAAGTGTCAGGGCCATAATGTGAACCATTGGAAACAAAATTGGAAAATGGAGTAAAACCAGAGTTACAAGAAAAGAAGACAAAAACAGCCTGCAGGGTTACCTGCCTTAGAGATTCTGTCGCTGGAAGAGGCTGCATTGCAAATGGAGCTGAAACATATCCATTCCACTTCAGAAGTCTTTTCTGGCTCGCCTTCCTCTCCTTTGGCTACTTTCTAGGGAAAACCGTCTTTAAACATGAGAACTCTTTTGATTAGAGACCCTGACTGCTAATGTACACCTTCCCGGTACTGATGGACTAGCCAAGACGTGCAGCACATTCAGATGCTTTCATAGAAAAGCTAAGACTTATTTTTGTAATAACTCTTTCATCTGCACATCTAGTTTTTCCATTAGGAAAACTAAAATAGCTTGTGGAATTGCTTTTTTCCTTCCACAATAAGAGACACTGCTGTGAGTTAGTCACTCTGGGATGCATGTAGAATATGATGGCAACACAACGAGAACATTCCCCCTTCATTCTACACTCTTATGGCAGAAGGACACTGTGTGACATCTCCTTCATGTACCTGGGTCAGAGAACATCTCTTGTGTGAGAGAAACAGAGGTAATTTATAACAGTGTATGCTGAGATAATGGACTGTGATCTCTTTGAAAGCAGATAGCATCCATAAATAATTTTCATAACTCACAAAGAGTCTTAGCCATAATAGAGTCTAAGTAGACATGATTTTTTAAACGTTTTATTTCCGTAGAATGTACTAGATTAGTCTCTTTTGTCAGCGGAGGGAGGAAGGTGAATAGTAAATATCAATTATGATAGGTGAGTAAAGTGGTGGTAATAAACAACCCCCAGAGCCTATGACTTAGGAAATGGAGGTGTGCTGCACTTCGATGTCACATGTCCATTGCAGGTGAACTATTGTCATGACTGCCTTGTGATTTCCACCGTGAGCTCCATGCTAAACACTTCATCCTTCCTTTGACTGTCATACCCAAGGGTACAAGAGGTATGATGAAGCAAGCTTCCTCCTAGGAACCTTGCCTTCTGCCCTCATTTTCTTTACTAAAGCAATTCACATGGACTCTTAAATTCAACAGAGTATATGTGTATAACCATCTTCTAAAGAAGGAGTCTGCAACAGTAGTGGACTTTAATAGTAGTTTAATAGTTGTCTTCTAAAGGTGCTGAAGAAAGGGAAAAAGAGCTAGTATGTAATTTACTTACTTTCCTCATTGCTGAGACAAAATACCAAAGTTAAATGGAGAACGGTTTATTTAACTCAGTGGGTAAAGATTTTAGTTCGTAACCGACTGGCTACAAGACAGGGTGGCATGGCAGAGGAGCAACAGTTCATAGCAGTGGAAGACACCAAAAGCAACAAACCAGAGCAAAAGGGGGGAAGTAAGCCTCTTTCTGCCCCTTTTATTTTATCCAGATTGCTGGGATTAAGGCAGAGCCAATCCAATCAATATATTGATCCAACAATCATCCAGCCTTAATCCTCGTACCCTTAATCCCAGCATTGCACTAGTAATCAGTCACAAACTCTAGATTCAGCTACCGCCAAAATAGCCTGTCCCCTTTAACTTCATGAGGCTTTAAGAGGACATCTAGACACAAACCATAACAACAATTTTCCATGAACTTTATATCTATTCTTTTATTTGGCATTTGGTCTTAACCACAACCAAAGCAGACACATATTGCTCTATTTTTCTCATGGAGAAGGGTTGAGCTCAGGCTGACTCAGAAACCAACCCAAGGTTACAGAGTTGGTGTATGTTAGAGTCGGTGTTTGAATCCACATGATACTAGCTCAAAGTCCATGTTTTTTTCCAACATAACACAGTGACCATAGTCACATGTGGACAAACTAAGGCTTAAAACATTTGTTATGCAAACCAGTGTTTAAAGAAGCAACCCAATATGGACATTTATCCAAGTCAATGAGACAGAAAATACAGGATGGAAAGATGGATGGAAATGGTTGTGTTTTTCCAGAATTGAAACGGTGCTGGAGAAGCAAGTTTACTTAATCGGCTTCATGTATTTTCCACATTCAAATAGCAGATGAGCTTTAACAACCATCAAAATATGGATGATAAAACTCTTTCAAGAAAACCTTTTTTAAGGCCTGGGGATATAGCTCGGTGGCACAGTGCCTGCTTGGCAAGCACAAGGTCCTAATTTTGATTTCCTGTACCAAAAAACTCTTTGTTTATTTGGTTTGCTTTTTGAAAAATCTTTTTTTTTTTTTTGGAGCATCACATGTGAGAATAAAACACTGATTTCTACACATGGCTGAATGTATTGAATAAATAAGAATAAATTAGTTATTAATACCGAAGAACTTACCAAATTCATGTCAAATTCAAGGAGAGGCCATAGAGACTTAGCACTCAGGGAAACTGCCTTTACAATCAAGATCTCACTTAGAAAACCTACCGCATGTTTCCTTACCTCATTCTGTTTTTACCCTATGTGCCGAATATTATTAGAGACAGTAACACAAGTTGGAACTAGCGTTTATCATACTGTTAGTTGGAATAGTGGAATAAAATGGAAGAAGCCTCAGTGTTCAGTCAAAAGATAATAGAGAAGTAAAAGTCTGACTCATGTGTTTGAGAAAAAACTATCCCGATGACCATGCATAGAACTTCTCCTACACAGCTTACGAGAATCGATTATATTATGCTCAATGAAATGAACAGCTACTTTGAAGAAAAAGACATTATGGTATCCATTCCTGACTCTGTATTGTCATGCTGTGAAATCCAGTAATTCTTTTATTCTTTGTTCAGAGTGGTTTTAGTCTGTCTTGTATTGTTTAATTTCAACATACATGAAGGTATGGACAGCTATTTTGAACAGAACAAAAGACATTATGGCAGCCATTACTGATTTTCCTATTGTCTGGTTTTGAAGGCCTGTAATGTCTTCATTACTCTGTTATGATCAGTTTTACACTATTTTGTTTTGTATAAATTCACTGTATGTGAAGATATAGACAACTATTTAGAAGAAGACAAGACATTATGGTAGCCACTTTAGATCTCCTGCTGTCTTGCTTTGAAATCTGTTACATTGTTTTCTACTGATTTTCTTTGTTCTGTTTAGTTATGCTTAGTTTTACCCTCTGTAAAATAAAAATAAAAGCTATCTCAATGTTACTAAAATCCATTTGTTTAAAGTTCAAACTAATGTATGAAGCTTGTTTAGCTTTTATGTTAAGTAAAATAAGTATACAATGAGATCTATCATAAGGTCTCCACTCTTGAAAGATAAATGAACAGAAACAAGGACAAAGGTACATGCATAGGTATGAAAAGATAAGAATTTAATATTGGCAAATACTACATACACTTATGTGGTGCTAGGATTTATGTATAGAGTCTGTATAACCATAAATGAATATCAATTTATGTGTATATTTACCCAGTCGATAATTCATGAAGAGGTCATGATATCACAGACATAGTTCTCCATACCTACAGTAATGAACAAAATTGACCAAAATACTATCAGTATAACTGCTGCTTATGTTCTATTAGGGAAGAACATATGAGAAAAAAATAAATGTATGTTAGGTTTAGAACATCTTTAGAGAAAATAAAATATGAAGAGGGAATAGTGCACAATCAAGCAGGCGCTATTTTTCCTATGATAGGCAGGAAAAATCTTCCTGAGCAAATGATGTTTGCACAGAGGCCTGGGGCTGTGTAGTCAGGTAACTGGGTACAAGCATTCAGGCAAAGCATAGTGATGCAAAAACCCTAATGGTCTTGGAGATTTCAGGAAAGAAATTAGGTCTGATTTGAACAAAATGAGGAAGAGGAAGTTATTTGTAGAAGCAGTCAGAAAGGTAGTGATGGGCGCTGAGGATAATTATGGGAGACTTTTAGGCATTTTTTAGGATTCTGGCTTTTTCACTGATGGAGAGAGAAATCTATTGGAGAATTCTGAAGTAAGGTGTGTCATGATCTACCCTAAAGGGCCATGATCTCTCCTAAAGGGACCATTCTTCTCTGAGCAGAGATTAGGAGCAGAAAAAATGTCTTGGTTACTTTTCTCTCATCACTGGGACAAAACACCTGATACCCAAAGTGAAGGAAGGAAACATTTATTTAGCTCACTGTGGAGGTTACAGACCATAATCAGTTGGCTCTTAGGCAAGGTTTCATGGCACTGGGGTAACACTTCAATGTAGCAGCCAGAGCAAAAAGGAGTGTAAAACAAACTCTTCTCCTCCCTTATACTGTACACAGCGCCCCCCTGGACACACACCCAATCTCTTTAGGGCGGGTGTAGCACTCACAAAATCTCCTTGCCTTCCTTTGCTCAGGATGAGGACATTTACAAACTGAGAACCCTGGGTCCCTGCTGAATCTCTCAGTTAAACTTCTAAACTTCTCAGGTTGACACAATGTCAACCATAACAATAAATAAAGCAGAAACAGCTGAGAAATAACAGCATCTTGGACAAGGACTTAGCAACAGAAAAACAGTGATGGATATTTGAATTTATACTATTTCAGAGAGGAATCTGGGGGCTTCCTTATGAATGGTAAGTGGTATGTGAGAAGCAAAGAAGACTCTATCATTCTCAAGTCTGTGCTCAAGTTGCCCTTTATTGAGAGACAAGAGTAGAAGGAGCTGAGAAATGATATAGGATACAAGTCAGGAGTTTGGTTTGGTTTAACTTTGAGATGTTTAAGCAGTAAAAGTGGATAATTATAAGTTCAACATTCAGAGAGAAGAATGAAAAAACCTAGGGATTAAGTAGGGTTAGTTTAAAGATAAAAGTGTTCTAGTGTGCATTTTGGGGAGCATGATGGTTTAGAACAGGTGAAGATGATAGAAAACAAAAGTAATCACAAAGAAAGAGGAGAATTAAGTGAATTTACAGCTAAGTATTAAAAGATGAAGAGAGTTTATACCAATTAATTCCTCCTGGTATAATATGTTATACTAGGCCTGATGCATGGTCAACACACTTGGTAACAGAGATAATTGTAAGGTTAGGTTTAGTGGGAAGATTACACTGAAAGCCTAATTGGAATAGATATAGGGAAGAATGCAAGGAGAGACGTCAATACAGCAAATATGCATCTAGGAAAGCTACTATGAAAGAGCAGATACTGGCCATAATTTAAAGAAGTCATAGACAAAGGGCAAACTTTTGGTAAGGTGGGAAATAGTGCAATATCTTTGTATGTATGATAATGAAAATTGTAGTAAATGGAAGAAATTTGATAAAGAAAGAAAGAAAATAACCACAAGACTTATGCCATTGGCCAAGGGAGAGAGTGCCCAGGGTGCAAAAAAGAAGCTGGTCTTTGAAACAAAGTGAATTCTTACATCATAACAGGAGCAAAGGCCCAGTAGGTAGATATGGATATAGTAATGGACGCAGGTGGAGCATCTCTTCTGATGTGACTTCTATTTTCTCAGTGAATTAGGAGGAATTGTGTTTTCCTCCAAAGCTGAGTAGGAATAAATCATAGAGCCCTCTGCATTTCAGACTCCAAAATGTATTCTTCCCATGACACTGAAATAATCTTGCCTAACATTTTTCACAACAAGAAAAACCAAATGTCCTCCATACATTAGACATCACCATTTGGTGTTACTACTTTAAAAGTGGCTACTTTGCAATTATCTAAGCTTGCATGTATAGACCCAAAGCATCCATTCAGCCTTTCCACTTATACATGTAATGGTAACCCTCTAGCCAGCTTCTCAGTTTCCAAACCTGACAATTATGAATAATAATTTTATAGTGAGATTATGAAGTCAGTATTAGTGGTGCCATTTTACAAATAAATAAATTAAAGCTCAGGAAGAGTGAGAGTTGACCATCATTGTATACTCTCTCTACTCCTAGAAGGGCTCATGGGGCTCACAAAGAATTTGGTTGATGAAAGTTCATGAATTTTATTGCCTAGTTTTCAGTTGCAACTAATAGAAAGTCTATCTACAATTATTTAAATTACAATGCTTTGCCTTCAAATCCATGGCAGGTGAATTCAAGAGTTCAACATTATCCTAACGCACTACACTTTACCATCTTCACATTTCACCGCCCTTAACTTGTATGGAGTCTAAATAAAGCCAACTGGCACAGGTAGTTGACAGTCCAGATGCTGAGAGAAACTTTCCTGCTTGTGCTTCTTTAAAATCAAGGAAACCCTTTTCAGAAGCTCTGCCAGGTACAGACCGCAGACTCAGCTACACCGTGTACTTAAATACTTCCAAACCTTTTAGTTGGTGGGCTTTGTGATATTCCCATTTAGCCCAAGAGAGATTCAAGATCCTGAAACTGGAGTGAGCTTCATCTACCCAGGGCCTGATCATTGACAGGATAATGAAGGCAGAAGGGATTGGGAAAGTCCACAGGTTGGAAGAAAAATTATGTCTCACATTTCTTAAGTACAAAGGATTGGGATTGGAATCTAGAGCTCATTAATCCCAAAGTCCAGGCTCACTTCTTAAAAAAAAAAAAGCAAAGAAATAAATAAATCTAATTATCATTTTCCCTCTTTGTTCCCCCTCTCTTCTGCCCTCCTAGCCCTTCCCCTTCCCCTTCCCCTTGCGGAGTGCCGCAGTACCCACCCACTATCAGATGAACCTTGATTCCTCATATAAGACTTTGAACTTCACCCAAACAGCAGTACTTTAAGTAATAGTCCTGAGTACACTTCATTTAGGACTAGCCTGGTGTGATCTCTGTTTCATTGCTTTATCGATCTTGGTTGACAATTAGTTATTTTATCAAGTCATTGAGAATCATATTTTAGATGTCTATGAATTTACTCATAAAACTCAAACCAGATTTGCAGATGTTAAGGATCCTATCACTGGCCTGATGATGGATTTTATGTCAGTGAGATGAGGAGCGAACTGTTCAAAATCAGATGAGAAATGGATGAGAAATGTAAACTGAGGGAGTTACAGAGGCCTTTCTCAGATAGACCTCTCTTTTACTGTATTGTCTATCACCCAGCCTTAGCCATCCCAATTTCCCTTTAACACAGAATGTATGTTCTGGCTTCATGCTTTTGTCATGATTTCTCATTTGCCCAGAACCAGTATCACTTCTGACATCTTTCCTGACCGTTTTATGGAGACATGGCATAGGAACAGAACCTCTACTTGGGTGCTGAGACAATAGTAAGAAGAATGTATTTGATGAAGTATATTTCATGTCCTGTTACCATTTCCCTTTTGTTTTACATGCTCATGAAGAAACCTAGGAAAACTCACAGTTGCACTTAAATGTCCATGTATTATATAATCAAACATAGCTAACTGATCTTTTCCATCACAAATCATGTGGGAGATTTCTAAAACACCAAAGTTTCTATATAATTTTAATTTTTTATTTCATGGTAGAGGGTTTGAGGCTTTATTCTGCTTAATTTTACAAGCATAATATCATAGACTGTTTGATAAACCATGATTTGACAGAATAGGTGCAGAAACCACTGAAGAGTTCAAAAGAATAAATTGTCATGGTAATTTATTTTTCTAAATGTAAACTGCAATATGTAAAGTATGTCAAAGGAAGAAAAAGCACAAACATTTCACTTAAAAACTATTATCTAGGAAATGTATCGTTACTGTTTTGTGTTAGTTTTACTTGCATTCATGCTAAAGAAATGAAAGCAGAATTAAAAGGTGACATTTACTTTATCCTAAAAAATGTGATTTCTCAGCCTTTAAATACATTTTTTGGCTTGTGTTTTCATCTAGACAACTTTACTACATTAATGTTATTTAAAATTAAAGTTGTTCTTTGGTTCGTTACAATGCTTAGTGAGTTAATAAGTTTATAAATCATAATTAACCACAACTTTCTGTTCTGTTGCCTTTCTGAATTGCTTTCTTTTTGACTTTTTTTCTTTTCACCATATAATTTGCCACACGCTTAATTTGTTTTAAAAAATGGATAGATCTCAGTTCAAGGTTTAAACTTAACTGCAAATGTCTAACCATGTCATAAGTGCTATTCACATTAGTTAGTGTATAGCTGCCTATTGTCACAAATGTATGTGCACATAAGTGTATACACAAATGCTTAACTGTGCTTTCTGTCTCTCTCTCTTACACACACACACACACACACACACACACACACACACACAAAGTTCTCCTCCACTTTGCCAGGAGGAATTCCTGAAACACGTAGATGCCAATATTCCATCAGGGACTTCTTGTTTCTGTACAATAAAAGGAAGTCAAATAAAGTATAATGAATTTTCAAACACTTCAGTAAAGCTTTAAAGTGTTCAAAGACAGAGTCAAAAGGCCTCAGTCATTAGGATTCCACTTAGGGAATGTGGGCGAGCTTCATTAGAATGGAGAACCACAGGGGGCAAAAAGGATTCTTGCAAATGCCCTTTTTTCAGTGGATCACATCACACAGACCTTCCCTAGTGGCTTATCTAGAAAGAACTGTGATTTTAACAAGAAGGGGTGCAGACGTAAGTGGAATAAACCCAACTATGTTGCTCCTTTTCTGCCCGCTGGGGAACCTATACTTCTCACAAGCATTGTTCACCTGTATGCCAACACACACACACACCTGTGCACACACATGTGCAAACATACCTGTCCTTCTAAAACTTAAAACACTTGTAATTATTTTAACTTTTCCTCTCCCAGTAATTAGAAAGTTGCTTTTTCTTTTTATTCTTGTTGAAATACTGTAAATTTTATACTGACTCCATAACACTGTGGGAGTGACTTATGTGGTACAACTCAGGCACCATTTATAGTCCCCTTACGTTTTGTACAACCACTGTTCCCCTTGTGTCAGGTGCGAGGACAGGTGTTTCTTGCTCCCTATGGGTTTTTCTGCATTCACAAATGGCTCAGCGATGATCATTGATAGCTCTTTTTTTGTTGTTGAGGATGATCTGTCTTATACTCACTTCCCATTTCATTCTATAGCCTTGTGCAGAGAATTTCTCTCCTAAGAGGTCATCTTCCATAGTGACCTTTATTTGATGCCACTAAGAGCCCACAGCCTCCAGTTTCCTTCACCCCAAAAGAGTGAAATGCACAACTTGCTCCTCTGCATGGCAAAACCAGGCCCACACCTGGGACAGTTCCATCAATGCCCTTACTCACTAAGGCCTATGGGGACGGGGGGTAAAGAACAATTTCTTGATCTTGATGAGGCCCAATCATATTTTACCCTCCCTCTTTGGTCTCTGGTCTGACATAGCTGTTTTTTTTTTTTTTTCCAAAATCCACATATCTTTTATCTATCCACATATCTATGGTTGTAGTTCTTTCTGTTTGTTGTTTCTTGTATTTTCAGTTGCTGACTCTACCTATACTACTTTTTCTAAATGATTGCTTTAAAAAATGTTTTGACTAAGAATTCACTTGATCACTGCCTCACTTTCTCATTCCACATTATCCTTAATATTTTGTGCCCTTTGTTGTCTGCTTATCACAAAATCGGCCTGCAATGTTAGCTCTAGTGACATCTGTCATAAAAAATGTTTCAAAATTAAACTTATTGCAAAAAAAATGGGAGCAACTCTATACTCTAGTCACCTAGAAGCTTAACATAGATGTTGTTTTGAATGAGCTTGGAATAAGAGAAACTCAACATTTTTTAAAGAAAATTATTTCTTACTAGATCATCCATTATCCTAACACTGATATAAGATTCCAAGGTTCTGGAACTGGCTGTCTCACAAATATTACATAAATTGTCTTAAATTAGCCTCTTATCTTTGTTGAGAAATAATTTTTACATTTTTAAAAGAAAGAAATATTTTGCAACTATTTATCAGTACCACCATTTTATGGAGCATTTGTTATACATATTGCAAAATCATGCTACAGAATGGAAAATAACTTGTCAACATTCTTATAATTTATCCCACCAAATCTTAACCTCACATTATTAGAGACAATATGGTAAAAAAAAGCTTTAAAAGTGTGCTTTAAATCATAATAGATGCTTAATAAATTTCAGTTCTTATCATGAACTTGTTCGTATTAATAATTAGAATGAATCCTAAATTAAATGTCAGCATAAAGTCCAAAAGAAGTAAATTAAATATTCATTTTTACTATTTTGATATTAAGTAATAACAAGCATTTTATTTACTGCAGAAGCAGGATAGAGAGATAGCTTCTTCAAAGTCGTTGTGAGTTATGTAGCTTATATTAATGTAAGAATATGTCTGCAAATCTTGATTCCTTACCATGGATTATCCAAGGATCCAAACCAAGGATTGCCCTCATCCAGACTATGTGACCATTATGTGTTGTGTGTGATCTTTACAATTCTATTTTTACACTATAAATTAAGCTAAGAAAATAGTTTATGTGGAGAATGTGACCATTATTATGCCAGAGAGTCTAGGTACCTTAGACCTACACACAAAGCATCTGTTTAAAACCTAAAGGTGTAGCTCAGTGGTAGAACACATCTATAGCACGCACACAGCAATCCCGGCACAGCAAAGACAAAATAATAAGAAAACAAAATCAACCAAAAATAAAGTGTCTGCTTAAATATTCATGTGTCACTTCCATTCAGATTTTTTTGCCATACAGAGCACACAACAAATAAAAACTTAATGAGGCCAAATTATTAACCTCTTTCTCTTTCTCATACATGATAGATAGTTGAGCAACACATTTCAAAAACAAAACAAAAAAAAACCCCAGAAACCTAAAAGAAATAGAATAGAGTTTTAAAACAGGTGTGTAGATATCCACCAAATGAAAATCAGTTGTCAGCAAATACTAATACCATGGTCTCTAATCTGTCATTAATTTGTTGTGCAATTGTAAGTTCATTTAAATTCTTAATCATACATAAATCCAGCTTACTATTTAAAATAAGAATATTCTTACTATTTAAAACAGGAATACTTAATATAGGAATATTGCTATTTAAAATAGGAATATTGCCTATTTCTGAAATTATAAGTGTAAAATATTAGATTATGGAAGTGTCAAAGTGTTTTTCAAAAAAAATAACAGTAAATGAAAGTTAAATGAGACCCAAGAATTAGATTCCACCTGGTATGTTCACCCTACTGACCATGGGATTGTTCTGGACAGGAAAACACAATGTGCTATAATCTGGCAAAATCCCCCAATGAGGAAGAAAAAAAACAAGTGAAGACTGGATTGCTCATCAGTACCTTGACAGGGGTTTTCTAATTTAAACAGAAATATTCAAAAAAATATCTAATGTGATAAGCAGGTATCCCTTTAGAGGAAAGGGATTCCTTTTCTTGATTGATCATAATCGTTGGGTGTGAGCTGGCTATTCTCTAAAGCAGAAGTCTGACCGTTAGAGGCTATGTACTTCATGGCACAAAAAATTTATTTCACAATGATGGAAGTGCTACTGTGTGTTCTCTACACTTAATTTCTCCACATTAAAGTAAAGTTAAGGAGAATTATCACTTAAAACTAAGAATTTTCCTATTCTCTTTTTAGGTGCTGTAAAAGACCAATAGATAGTAACCAAGACCCTGAAACAGAGGTCTATATTAATTTTCAAACAAATTCCCGGAAAAATCAGCAACAAATTACCACAAGTTGTGTGGCTTAGAACAAGAAAAATTTATTTCTCACAGTATTGGGAGCAAGATGGCTGAATAAGACACTGGATAAGACATTTCTCCAGTGAAAGCAGTAGCAAAAACCCTGTCTCCAGCCTCCCTCCTGGCTTTGTGAAGTTCCTGGGCTCCTGTTAACATATCTCCCTTCTTGACACAGGGGTATGCTGTGTGCATTCCTCCTTCCTAATAAGGACAACAGTATGATTTCATTGGGGTCTACCTTAATGACTTACTCTTAATTAACTATCTGCAACGATTCTATTTCTAAAAAAGGTTATTTTTGGAAATAGCAGAGGCTAAAATTCCAACATCTGAGTTACTGGGGCTAACAACTCTATCCATAACAAGGCTTAATTTAACTTGTGATATTATTTTAATTAAATCATTGTTACTCTCTGTCCTCCTGTAGAAGACATGAAAACTCTGTTGAGAAAATGTCTAGAGACATATCCAGCTTTAAGATTGTAAGACCATTACCTACCAGAATCTATGCTAATTTCCTAAAGGATAAAAATTACCTACAGCACTATTTTAATCAGTTTCTCCTTGGCTGGAACACAGTACCTAACATTTGCACTTTAAACAAAGAGAAGTTTATTTTTGATTGCAGTTCGTAGAGTGTTCAGTTCAGAGTTGACTGTATTCAAGGTAGGACAGCGTAGTGCAGGGGCGTGGTGGAGAAATAGCTACTCATGTATGAAAGACAAAAAACAAAACATGAGGAAAAGAACCAGGAAGTGAGATATGCCCATGGTGACTATGTTCTCTTCCTAATAGCAAGCCTGCTGTAATACCCTCATCATCTAATCACTTTCTCAAAGTCCAACCTTTGATCACACGAGGCTTCAAGGTGACATCTAGGTATAATCCTAACATTCCACTCTGGGACTCCAAAAGGTGTAGGTACATCTATTTATGTAAAACCTATTTAGTCTATCTCTAAGAGTTTCCAAAGTCCTAATAGTTTCAGCATAACCAAAAAGTTAAAATTCAAAGTCTGCTCTGTGACTTAAAGAAAACTTTTAGCCATGAGCCCCTGCAAAAGTCAAAAACTAAACTAAACACTTCCAACATAGAGTGGCCAAGAGTAAATATTCCTCATATCAATAGAGAGAAATAGACGGGATAGAAACAAAAATAGAGATAATTGGCAAAAAATCAATACCTAAAACTAGCAGAGCAAACATTAAATCCTATAGTTCCATGTCTAGCACCCAGGGCAAACTGCAGAGAGATGTGAACTCTCAGCAGTTTGGGGTGAATCTGCCCCTATGGAATTGCCAATGATCATAGCGGCCCTCATGGCTTTTCTCTTGGGTGGGCTTTGCTTACTTCTCATGGAGCCTTCTCCAAATTTCTGGGGCTTCCAATGCATGTTTAGCACTATTCTTACTGCTTCATGAGCTACCCTCTCAGCGAGAACACTAGCTCGTATCCCAGGACGTCCTCTGAAAACTGCCTGACCCCACAAGTCTTGCATTTTTCCTGCCTGTACAATGAACACCATGCAAATGATGCCAAGGTCACTGCCAGCTTGAACATCAACCAGTCTGTTTTGTATCATGACTATAGCGATCTTATGTACCTCAATGGTTGATCACTATAAACAAAATCCTAGATAACCAATTCTTCAGGCAGCCTTCCTAGAGCATGACCTGTGGGTCTCATATGTATATATATATATATATATATATATATATATATATATATATATTTTTTTTTTTTTTTTTTAAAGCCTTTCACTCTTGACTTTTGAAATTTTGTACCTAGGATGAGTGGGGCCTTTCTGGTTCCTCAAACACCCTGCCATTTTTCTTATTATCATGTTTTAAAGGCTTGTATTCTTTTTAATGCTAATTATTTTCAGCAACCAAACATTCCTTTGCTCCAACTTTGTAGGCCTCAGCTTTGCTAGAACTTCCTTTTTGGACAAATTGAAAACTTAAGTTATTTAGTTGTGGCATTTGCACAAAATTTTCACTCTATAACTGGCTAAAAGCCCCCAAGAGTGACCTATACTACAGCCTAAAAAATTGGGATGCCTCAAAATATTTTCCACCAGATTAATCCACCATACTTAATCTCAGTCTTAAAATCTCAGGACATGATCAAGTTATAGACAAATTTTCTGTCACAGCATAACACATGTGGCCTGTAGTCTAACTGCCAATAAATCCCTTGTTTGCAACTGAAACCTCCAGACTGGGCTTCACAGTCTTCATTATTATCAACATTCTGTTCTGAGTTTTACTACACTACAGCGTCAAACTCTGCTCACATCATTCAAGGGCCTCTCTAGCCAGTTTCACCAAACCTATCTAAACTTCTTTTTTGAATCACTACCAAACACATACATTGTCCAGGACAGTCACAGCTAAGATTCTATTCTTGCTATCAAAATCTGTTTTAGTAACTTTCTCATTGCTAGGATATAATACCTGACACCAACAATGAAAGAGGAGAGGTTTATTTTGGTTCACAATGTATAGAGTTTTCATTCTATAGCCTCCTTCTTCCAGGGCAAGGCAGTATTGTACAGCTACATAGCAGTGGGAAGTTGCTCAGAACATAGTCACACAAGGAAGCAGAGAGTCAAGAGAGGAGCAGATAACGGAAGAAGGGAGCTATAACTTTCTGGGTCATTCATTCTCACAGTGAGCTCCACTTTCTGAACAGGACCTATCACCTAACAGCAATTCAGCTAAAATACCCACATAATCCAATCACCTTCCCAACATTTCTGCCTATAATTGAATGAAGCTTTAAGGTAACATTTAGATATAAACCAAAACAGGGACCAGAAAAGATATGGGTTGGCAAATTATGAATTCAGAAGAATTAGTGTTGTCCCTCAGAATTCTTTGTCGTTGGAGGAGAATCACAAATTGACAAAATTAATGGAAACTTTTATGATCTTCTAGTCTTTGCTTTGCATGAATGCTGCCCATAGCTGGAAAGCCATTGCCTTCCAGACTGTCCTCCTAATCTTGAGTCTCTCAGGCTTGTCAGACACTCTGACGTTGGGCCAGTTATACTCATACATAAGCTCACATTTAACCTTCTATGACTAGCTCAAGGCAACTGTCACCACTGAGAAGAGCACCAGTCCCCTTCTCTTATGTTTATCCTAATTTTCACACCTTTAGATTAACTATTTTGAAACTAAAATACCTAGAGAAAGAAAGACAGTTGGTATATTTCTGCTCTTTTTTTCAGCAGAAAGCCCACATTCTTCAATTCTGAGCCTAAATCACAAAAACAGTAAAAATAATTACCTACCTACCTTAGTCAGTATTTGAACTAATCATTGAGTCAAGAACATCTATCAAGTAAATATAAACTGTAAAGCTTTTACCATAGCAGTTACAGTGACTTAAAGAAAAAAAAAATATATCGCATTGCACTACATTTAGGAGGACAGATTAATTCTGACACATTTAGAAACCATTAATATATGTGGATGCCTATCAAGTAATTATTCAAACTCACACATTCATGAGGAAAATAGAGATTCTCATGTGAAATTTACATATACAAATTTGAAAACTTCAATTCTACATTCTGTTATTATTTATACACCCACATTTTGATAATTTAAATTATGTATTAAACACATTATTTAAAAATACTCATCATTATATTTTATACAACAATGTGTTATATTTATTGATGGTATTCATCATTAATATATATCTATAGGACAAATTCAGGTGTACCAAGAAATGTAGCAGCATTTATTGATAACCAATGAAACTAACAGAGTATCTGTGAAAGAGATTTTAATTTGATATTACCTAAAACTTAATAAAACCTTAAAGCCTGATTTATAAATTCATCGAGATGCTAAAAATGAGATTTTTAAAGGATAAGAGAACAGAAAAATTAGCATGTTTTATTATTGTAGCACAAATCATGGCTTACTAAATACTTTGCACATGAATATGACATTGCAGTAACCTACAAAATGAAAGCAGTCAAAATTCAGCCTAGGCAAGATACTAAACACACACACACACACACACACACGTATATGTAATCTATGAAAATAACTATGATAGTTACAAGGCAGTGTATGGCAGTGAGACAAAAGAGAGATTAAAAGTGAACACAAACACAGAGCACAAAGAATGTTAATTGTAGTATTATTTAAAATACCATATTATAGAATCTCAATGAATCCTAATGAATCAGAGGATTTATTTGAGCCTGACAATGGATAAGTACTTCTTAAAATGAAATCAAGTGAGATTAGGACAAAAGAGAATA
This sequence comes from Hydrochoerus hydrochaeris, assembly GCA_004027455.1. Classification (NCBI taxonomy): domain Eukaryota; kingdom Metazoa; phylum Chordata; class Mammalia; order Rodentia; family Hydrochaeridae; genus Hydrochoerus; species Hydrochoerus hydrochaeris. The sequence goes on from PVLA01001971.1 coordinate 82,212, forward strand.
AAAAAATAAAGGGACTATCTTAAGCTTAAAAGTCAGGAAATAAAGCAGCATTACATGTCAGGTCAGTGGAGAATGAGAAAATTGATTCAGATTTCACCAATATATTTAACTCTCTCCAATGCTTGGTCTTTGTTTCATAGTCAAGTCATTAGACTCCACCAATGGCAATATTTTCTCAGTCCTGAGCTCTACATTATGGGATTTATTTTCCATTCTGCCACTTAGAAATAGAGACTTAGTAAAAGCATATTTTATTTTCAATATACTATTTCATGTTTCTTGCCCTGATAATCATTACTTCTATTTATTGCAAAAATAATTTCTCCTTTTTTTTAAAAAAAAGGCATGCATCTTGAATGGCCATATTTATGTGATGGCTTTTCCTTAAATGATAGCAAAATTCCCTGTGGCTGTACCACCTCTGCTCTGTGGACTGCAGACAAGGCTGCACTGAATGATTGATGGGCTTCATTGGTGAGCCGGGTTCCTACATTGACTCCCTTAGGCCAGAGCTGAATAGCCTAAGCAAAATTGAGGGTTGATAGATTACATAAATGTTATTGTCTAAGTTACTCTTGAAGTTCCACACCCTAAACCAATCTGGAGACAAAGGAAAAATGCTGATATGATTCTTTGGAACTCAAATCAAGTTCATAGTCCCATCACCTCAAAAGGAGGACAATGTCTTCTTTCACCAGCTCCTATGCAAAATACCTGCAGAAGCAATTAAGCAATGTGAGAAAAATCTAGGTTTTACTCCACAACCCATGTTACATCTTTTGATACCTTACTTTGCTCAGTTGTAAAATATAAATTCATTCTTTCATTGCAGTCCTGCTCAACAAATGGCAATTGAATTGTCCTGCCTTCACGAACACCTGAGTATATAGGTGAATCAAAATCAGAGAGATTCAGCAACGTGTCCTCAGGTTATATAGGTAACAAGTGACAGATCCAAATTAAAACACACTTTACAGGTCCCAGCGTATAAAGCTTTATCTCTGGGAATGTGCACTAAAGTATGTTGCACTAACAGATTGAGAATTAAAAAAAAAAAAAAAGTCCACTGGCCATTCCAGGACATGATATTTTCTTGTTTGAATTTTTGCTATGTCACAGTTCCTGCAAAAAAAAAATCTTTAAATTATACTTTTTATGCACCTAATAATTAAGCTGTTTTCAACCGGTTTCCTTTTTATTGTTCTGGTGTACCCTTTGCTGGCCATCCAGTAATGTCTTATCACTTTTATCATTGCTGCTACTATTATCTTTCCTGCCAAGGATTTCTTACAAACAGCATAAGAACAATAAAAAAGGTAGACCAAATGGGAACAGATCCTTTTCTCAGGGATTGTCCCTCAAGAAAGATGGATGTCACATCAGATCATCCAAGAATTACATTTTAATCTAATATAATTTTATTTTTGTGTAAATATACACAACAGAACCCAAACTAAGAGAAGCCATGATTTTTATAGCTTTCTCATCTTAATCAAACTTTTTTTCTGTTTCCCTTACCTTGTGAGCCAAGCAGAGGTCTTTCTATTTTTTCATAACATGCAGTACATTCCAAAGCAGAAACCACAACCACAGAAATTACTGTGGTCCTTACATTATTAGCAAGGCAAAAATGTGAGCATTATATCTTATTCAGAATTAAAATCACAAGAAGGTCGATGGAGTTTAGATTTCTACTTGGAAAATCTGAACTATGTCAAATACGTTAGCACTAGTTAGGTCGGTTAACAATATATCTCTATTTAAGAATCTGTGGTTAAGAATACATTCCTAGTCAACAATGCATCAGTAATGAGTGAAAAGCTCTTGCAATTTGGATCCTCATGATATCATTTACTTGGAATTCACTTTAGTGCACAAACTTATTTCTTCCAGTGTTTTAAATGTCCATTAATGACCTCAAGATTTAACACATAGTCTGCACCCTTAGAAGTCTGAGGGTTAGATTAGCTTTCCTGAATTCCAGTGACACTTTGGACTTCAGAGTTCTCCTCCTCACCACTTAACCCTATTGCTTCTTAGTCATTTTTTTATAGGGACAAAATACCCAGCACCCACAAGTTAAAGGAGGAATGGTTTATTTTAGGTTAGATTTTGTAGAGGTTTCAGTTTGTAGTCAGCTGGCTCTAAAGTAGGGTGGCATGGACAGATGGGCATGGCAGAAAAGAAATAGTCCTTGATGTGGTAGACAGACATCCTGTGACTTCTTGTTTTTTATTCCATCCATGCTCCAAACCTATGGATTGGTGACTCCCCTACGCAGGGTAGGTCTTCCCTCTGCAGTAAGTCCATCAATCACACCCACAATTAGGCTAAACTAACCAGTGAACTGATCCAAGATCACACTCTCATGGTCCGATCACTCCCCAAAGCCCTACCTCACACTGTTTTAGTCTTTGGGGGGATGTCTAGAAATAAGCAGTAACAGTTTGCCAAAGAGACACAGAAATCCGTCTTCCAGTTGCTATGTTGCCACTAGAATGGTCCCCTCAAAATGTGACTTTGACTATTTCCCTTGCTTGTTTACAGACCTCAGGTGACTAGTCCATCTCTGAGATTCCCCTTGTCATACCCCACTAGAACCCTTCACTCCAGAATCTTACATCTCTCAAACTTTTGCTCATGCAGATTCAGCTGTCTGGCATGACTTTTCTGCCTTGCTCACCAGCTCAGCTCCCAGCTGCTGCTCACAAAATTCCTCAGAGATTGTTCTGGTTGTTTGGTTTTTCAATACATCAGATAAAACATTGCATTTGAGAACTACCTTCCCTCTAGGACCACGCTGGATTTATTTGTGTAAGGTTTGTCTTCTTCTACTATAATGCAATCACGTTGAAATCATATACCTTCTAATTTTATATCTCTAATCTCCAACACAGGGACTGGAGTTGAAAATAAATATTTGTGGAATAAATAAACAGAAGTACAATTTATTTTCTCAATTTCCTGTCATTTACCTTAGAAAGAGCCTTTTTAGACACTCCAGAAAATTATTTTCATTGTCTCAGATTTTGCAATAACTCAGACATCCTGTCTGTAACACTTATTAATCATAATAACTTTGAACTAATTTCTCTGTGCAAATATTCAAAGTCTCATCCATAACTAAGTGAAATACATTCTAAAATAATCAATCATTATTTTCTAAACCAAAGACCCTGTAATTAAGGAGTCAATCAATGTGCCAACAACTTGTGGGTTTAGAAATTAATTTTTGTTTGTTAAAAGCCTTTAAAGATAATACGGTTTCACTGTGAAATGAATTAATAAATTGCTTGTTTCATTTCACTTGTACTTTTCAGTTTCAATGGGGAAGCAGAAAAGTCTTGGAGTTTATTTCTCTAAAAATTTGATAGGTTGTGTATTTTCTTGAAAAGTCGGAGAAGTCATCATTATATTCAATGCTAAAATGTGTGAAGTAGGAGGTGGACATCTGAACACTCTCATTATGTGAAATTCTTTTGTTGAGTTCATTCATTCAACAAATACATACTCAGCAAATGTCTTCAGTATGTCACACACACACACACACACACACACATTGATATTTTCCTTTCAAAGATGATACAACCTAAGACTCAGAATTATTGAATTATTCCTAGGCTTCCCAATCAATAACTGCTGGTACCAGACTCAGAATCCAGGTTTATATAATACCAGGGTCCAAGTCTATTCAGGGATCATTGGTCTACGTGCATTTGAATTTGGAAGCCTTAACTTGACATATTCTTTGATGGCTTTTTCTTTAAAGTAGGTGAAGGTTGTTGGAAGGAATGTCTAGAGAGGTCAGCATTCTTATTGAAGACACACTTGATGTATAACTAAAGCATTTCTAGGCTGAAAAAGGAGTTGTTAGTCATCACATCCAAACTTGACATTTGAAATATGAACTAAAAAAATTTCATTGAGTATCTTTGATAGGCCATTCTTTTACTTTTTCATTCAACTGATATAGAATACCAATGTGAGCAACAGTGCTAAACATTTATGTTCAAAAAATCTATTTTTAAAAAGTAGATTTGCTGTTAGGTATCCAGAGACCTCAAATTTTTTCTTACAGTAATTGAATGAGAAAAAGTTGAGCTAAAGCTCCCTGTGATATTATGAGTGTGGGTTTATTTAATGAAGATACACTGATGTATTATGTGCATTGCATTCCTAGTTATGGACAGCTTTTTTGTAACTCATACTCAGATAAGAAGATTATTCTTTCTCCAGGCGAACAAATGGAAGAAATGAGCAGGTCTGTGAAGAGTGAAGCACAGTCCATGAAGCCCATGCACCAGCAGTGCTCTTGATCCACCCTGCCTGGGACGGGTACTGACCTATTGTGCCCCTCAGCACTCTGTGTTTACCCCTGCTAAGAAGTCCACCCCTGGTACAGTTCTGTGGTGAAATGCCTGCAGCTGTGGAACACCAGAAACCCAGTGTGTTCTGAACTTGTTGACAAAGTGAATGAATAAAATGAATGCATGAGTGAATACTTAATAACAATATTTAGCATACATTTTGGAGGAAAGTGAATTTCCTGAGCAAAGCGAACTTATACAAAATAATGTTGACTTAAGCATTGGCAACAATACTAACGAGAACACTGATGAGAAAGTAATCAGGTGAAAGCAAATCCATGTAGAGATAAACAAAAAGGAATCAATAAAAGCAAATCAGCACAACTTGAGCTGCACAAGAAAAGGGGATTTCAGAAAGAGATTCAGTTGGTCAGAGATGAGGATTTTGATTGAGTTGAATAGGCTCCTGATATTAAGATAAATAAGATAAAGTTTTTATCAGGAATAAAATTAACATCACCAATGTGTGTATTATACATTACAGGTAAATTAATGCTTTTGTAAGCTTTATGTTTTCTTATTTCAATGGTCTTCATCTAGTCTATTACCAAATATTTTAAAATGGCTTACTACATGTTCAAAACTGGCATAGAGCAATATTTAAAATTAATGGTGTTAACCATTTTTATGTACCTTTCATTGCTGTTGCATGTATCCAAATAAAGCAATCACTCTAGGTGTTGTTAAGTAAGGGTGTATACATTGACAAGACCCTAGCCCAAAGCAGGTGCCCAGATCCACCAAACTAGTTAAGTCATCTTGATATCAAGCATTATCTTTGGACAGAGTCAACATTTTGTCTGGCTATACCAGATGCTACTATTTTTCACTTAATCTTCACATCAATTTCTCCCTGTGACAGCCAGATTTATCTTCCACAACTTATTTGCATTTGAAAAATCAAAGTTTTATTTCTAATTATAAAAGTAAGATAGAAAAATTTGAAAGTACAGAAAAGTTCACAATTAAAATAAAAATATTGCCTATACCTTACTCTATTGATATGCTCAGGCATTTTTCTTTTTGTTTAAAAAATATAACAGACTTTGCACTATAATCTTAATACTATCTTTTTTAACATTTGGGATTTGGTAAGAATATTATTTTTATTTATTTTTTGTTAAATTGACAAAATTATGTCTTTACCATGTACAACATATTGTTTTTAAGTATTATAAATTGTGGAAAAACTAAAACTAGCTACTTAACATAGCGTTTTTGAGTGGAAACATTTTTTAAACAGCCTTTTACACTACTGACACTATACCTATGGAATGCTTCTTACTTGCCAGAAAGTATTTTAAACTTTCCTTAAACTTATTAATTTTTTTTAAGAATTGAGCCAGAGTTGGAAGCCAGACAGCTGCACTTGGAGGTCACGTGTCTTGACCACAAGACATGTGGTCTCTTGAGCAATAGCGGATGTTACTGACCAACCCTAGTGATTTGCTAGGTAGATTTTTTAAAAAGTAAAACAGAGAGATATGTTTTAACAAAGTTACTCAGCAATTCCTTCCAAACTCGTATCTGCTGCCATGAAACAATTTATCTCAAATCCCTTGAGTATTATTTTTCCAAGTATTTATCTTTCTACTTTTAATATTCTTCTCATTTTTATTTTTAAATAGCATCTATTGGATTGATTCCATACCGTGAAAATGAAATTCAACTCCCTTGTATCCAATGCTGCTTGCAGAATATTCTCTCCACCTTCCTTCTCCCCCGTTCTCCCCCGTTCTCTCCAGCCTGCTTCCTCCTTTCTCCACATTCCTGAAAAAGACTTACAATATTCTGTTTAATCCACATTTAAGATTTATTATATTTACTTATGTGTATACGTGCATCTTATACATAACCAATAATCACAACAACTGTATTTTCTTTCTTAAATATATCTGGAATTAATCATTTCCTGTTATAATTTTGAGTGAATTATTTTCTTTGTCTTGGAAGGGGATCTTTACCAGTAATACATCCCCCAAATCTCTGATTGAAGTCCATCTCCTCTCAGCCTCTTCTAGCTCACGGCTCCATTTTCTTCTGTCCAGACAGCTTTCTGAAGTTTTCTCTTTCTCTAATATGCACTGCTTCTTTTAAAGGCTTGCCATGCTACTTGCATTTGAGGCATCTTTTCATCATCATATCAACTGTTTCCTTTTCTTCTCTCTTGTGAGGGAGTGACCATCTTTTATCAAGTCTTCTTCTTTCTTGATTTAGTGTCTCATGTTGGAGGTGTGCGTCTTCCAGAAGCTTCCTCAGCAGAGTGTATGGCAGGCAACATCTAAAACTGAGGATAGACCTGAGGGTAACTTCTGACTCACACATGATTTCTGGTTTGTCTAGATATAAAGTATTACACTGAAAATAATTGCAGTCTATAATTTTGAAGGCATTTTTCTTGTCTTCAGGCTTGAATGGGTACTGAAGTACGATTCCAAATTCTTTATGTATACTTTTTCCTCCTTCTGTAAGCTTTTGGGATCATTTCTTTACCATACATTCTGAATTTCACAGTGATGTTCCTTGTATTTTTTCCCATTAAGTAAAGTACTGAGCACTGAATGGATCTTTCTGATAGGAAACAATACGGTTGATAATGGATATTTAACTTTTCTTAACATTTTCTTCTTTTCTTTTCATGTTTTTTTTTCCTTCAGTCTTGAGGATAGTACTAAGTGTGTTACATACTAAGAGAGTGCTGTACGAATAAGCTCCAACCTCAAACCCTTAATTATTTAATTTTTTTAGTTTTTTTTAATTACCCTTTTCTGAAAAAGCTAAACATTAATTATTAAACCACCGACAAGATTTTTTAATTGCATATTTTCTCCTCTTTTTCTCTAAAGGATCCTCAATCATTCTAGTATTTGCAATTTTACTTCTCACATAGTTATTTTTAATACAAGACACATTTTTCCTTTACTTCTATTCTTCTTTTTTTGTAGCATCTAGTTATTATTTCATTAAATCGGTTATCTTCTCATCTCCCTGAGGAGATAATATAATCAACAAAGTCTGCGGTCAAAACTTTCCCTATTTTCTTCATGTGCACTTTTTCACCTGTATATGTTTACTTCTCTGGTCTTTGTCTTTCTTGTTAGTTATATTCCTAAAATATTAATGATCCTCAACAGTTGTTCACATTTCAAAATGAAAACTAAGAAACATTTGTGTAAGGATGATGAAGTAATAAGGCAGCTGTTCTATTCTTATTGAAGTGATGTCAAATGTCTCTATTCTATCCTATAAATTCATCTGTCTATTCACTCAGTTGTTCATTTATTCATCTATCGTGTTATTTTCCCCTTTCTCCTGAGTTGCTCATTAGTTTCCATAGTGAAAGCCCTTTGCTTGTCCTGGAATTCTGATTCTGCTCGCCACCATTCCAGAAGCCAAGTAAGTAAAGTGGGTTGGAGGTAGCAATTCACCTTTTAGTCAGGTCGTGTTCATTTAATTTGCCTTACGCACTCTCTCTGTTGTGTCTTTTGAGATGAGGCTATGTATTCTGGGTCACTTCCTCAAAGTGTGGAACTCAGCCCTCTCTTGACTTTGATGAGGGGTGCTTAACTGGTTCCGTGAGTAGAACAGTGAACTGAAAATCCAAGCAGCCTTACTAAATCGATTCAAGCAAAACTCCTGAGCTCAAGCCTTTATCTCATTCTGCTTTCTCAGAAACTGAAATATCCAGCTTCTCAAGTCTCTCAGACACAGTTTCGCTTTTCCTGGTTCCTTCAGCTACTTTTATTCTATTGTCAGTTTTTGTACTTTCATCAGCTTTCTGTCTGCCCAATCTGTGCTGGTATTGCTTTTCAGATTTGCCTTCCCCCTGTTACTCTTGCTTTTTTTTAAGCTTGTGCCCCTTTCACTCTCATTTTAGTGAACTATGGGAGCCATCAGAGACAAACCTGTGTTCAATGATCTATTTTAACTGAAAGTACATAAAGCAATTTCAAGTAGGGATTATGGCCCCACTTTCCAGATGAAGCAATTAACATATGGGGAGTTTGTAGGATGCCTAAGGTCCTAAATTGAAGGAATATATTAGTGAATTATGTGCTCTGGCCCACAGAATGCACAGCTGGTAGTGACCTTAATCATGAATCCTCTTTTCTATACTACATCGTGTACCTCTCTTAGATCTAACCCACCCAGTTCCAGGTTATATTTATGAATGTTCTCTAAACTCTAATATCTGAAGAAAGATTTATTTTGGTTTCCACAGCTTCATTCTCACATCTCAAATATATCCTACATTTATTTCCTTGAAAATCCAAATAAATAAAATATTGTATGAATGATATAATGTCTTCAGGCTGAAACTTTCTATGATCCTGATACAAATCTCGGGGTTTTTTTTTTCCCCCATAAAATCTTTCTGCCTATCCCTCAAAAAAAAACCATCATTAATCTCAGTTTATGAGTTGTGCTATCACTGCCGATTGATGCATAAATCTGGGTGTCAGCACTTTCAAAACAAGAGCACCTGGGTGACTTTTAGTGATTTTTGACCCTTAGAAATACTCCACAAAGGTACTATTTTTAAAAACTTATTTGTATTTTTCTAACTAGAGGTAGTTTTGTTCTTGTTTCCAGGTTCAATAGCAAAACCTGTTGAATGATACAGAAGTACATTCATACTTGGGTTTTGTCACCAGCTTTTGGGGACATTTGTGAGACTGCATGTTGTTCTATTTTGTACAGGTAAATGAGACTAAAACTGTCCAAATCATGTTATTATATAAACCATAGCAGGTGAATAAAAATAAATGAATGAAAAATGTTTAATACTGAATACAACAAAATGTAAAAACTGCAAGTGTGCATTCACTGAGTTTTTACAATAGCACTTCTTTCCTGGTTTTTTCTTTCTCTTGTAGTACTTACATTTATTTAATTAAATAGATGTTTATCAAACATATCCCTTGTGCCAAACATTAATTATGACACATATTAATATGATGTATGCTAGACTGAGAAAGCAGCAGCTAATTCTCATGGTAGAAGTATGGAAATTAAGCAACAGGAGGAGAAATGTTACAAAAAGCATTTATCACTGAAGGAGGACATGAACAAAGCACGAACAATGGAAAGCACGTGTTTTGGAAGAAATGAGCTGTCTTCTATAGTTTTAGCCTAGGGAGGGTATGTAGAAATACCATAGTAAATGAAAGATACAATTATTTTAATTCAAAATCTAAAACTACATGTAGGAAACAAATCAGCAATTATGAGCTATTTAGCGCCATAGCACTGAGATTAGGAGAAAGCCACACTCCCTCAGCTTTTTATTCTTGAAATGAAAATGACAAACTGACAACTCAGATTTTAGTCTGTTTTAGTTCATTGATAAACTGCTTTCATTCAGCTTTAATACATGTATGAAATCCGACTGTATGAAAGCTTTTGAAATATTTGAAAGTTGACATCAAGTTTGGTCCTAAACATCTTAATATAAATATGTTTAGTGAAAACAACTTAGTGCTTATTCTAAAATGTGGAAAGGCCACTGTGCAAAATGATTCATTATTTAAATCAAGCCATAAGTGTCTTCACTGCAAACTAGAGAAAATGGAGTAATGTTGAAATTCAAGATAGAGCCCTACAAAAAGAAAGAAAGAAAGAAAGAAAGAAAGAAAGAAAGAAAGAAAGAAAGAAAGAAAAGCAACAAGAAACTCTCTTTATCTTTGTTATTTTATCACTATGAACATGACACCCTGGACCACTATGGATATGACATGCTGAACCAACATGCTACAGTGACAGATCTGGAAGAGAGATTGTCTGTCTATGCATGTCCTTAACTGGGACACTACGTTCCTGACTGTCCAATTAACTCTGACTTCCCCGCCACTACTTCTGGTACCAGATCTCATTTCAAAGCACATTCTCTGTTTGGTCATCTTGCATCATAAATGTGCCCATCTGTCTTGTAAATTGTGTATTTGATCATTCATTCATGACTTCAAAAATATTTAACAGTCATTTACTGTATTCCTTCTTTGGCCAAGATACCTCGCACTTTCTTTAGTTCTCACTATCACATTGATGTCACTATTAATATTGATAGCACTGCCAATATTTCACTGCTGTGAAATATTTAAAAAGAGAAAAACAAATATCTTGAGGTAAATATTGACTTTGGCCATTTATTTTAATTATGACTTGTATTATCATCGCATGTTAAAGTCATGACACAATCCCTCATACATAATATGAAGATGTGATCAATGAATTTTTTTTTACTTTTACACCTATTATTCAGACACTGAGTATTAAATTTGGCCAAAGAACAAGGTAGATTATTCAAGACAGAGCAGTGAGGATCGGTACTTTTGATAAGATAGACAGATTGAATTTGGAGGAAACCAAAGCAGGAGCAAGGAATTTACAGTCAGAGAGAACTACATGTGCAAAGAAACAGAGACAGACCTGAGCATGAGGAATTTGAAATGAACAGCACTATTCCCCTCTGTCACTGCTGCAGTCTATTTTACCTTGTTCCCTTCTTTCTAACAAAAAGTTTCTGTTTTAGGCTCATTTTTTTCTCCATGATATTGTGACAGAAGGGATTGGGGAAGGCCTTCACAGGGGCAGGCACTGGCGCCCTACTTCCCAGCAGATTCACCCATCCACTAATCCATAAATTCACATATTCCTAACTCTTACCATCCAATCACTCACCCAACAAATTAACTTTATATTCCTCAAACTGTTGTCATCCAAAAGAATAATGAACATCTTACTCAAAAGAGAGTGAACTTGGTGGTATCTATCCAGCAGGTGAACTGAGAAGAGGGGAATAAAACTAACAAGCTGCAAAGAATTGGGAGAAAGAGGCACAGATGCCAGGCAGTAAATGATTCTACCAATATCAAAGACAATTCATATATTGAGAAATTTAAAAATACCTGTAACTACCAGCATATCATTCTTCACACAGTGATGAAAGTATGAGAATCTCAAAGTCTACATGAGCCACCTCTGCCAGCATAAATCCTTCCTTCTTATTTCTTTGTCAGGCATTAGTGATTCACAGGCACCAAAATTTACCTGGAAACAGACTCTGCCATTACTATGGGCCACCCAAAAGGCAGCAAGAAATAAAGAGCCTCATATTAAGATACTGACAATGCTGCCAAGAGACATCCCTTAGCAGGCAGTCCTCTATGGAAAAATAGAACTGTCTTAACCCCTGGAAAAATATCCATCCAAAGTCAAGATGACACAAGGCTATAAAAACCTATGTTTACTCTCCATTAAACACAACCCACAAGGCCCTCCTGGTTTCGTATTCCCTGAAGAAGTCATTTGAGTCCTAGTCAGGACTACTTTGTAGTTTCATTTCCCTATGAATGCACTCCTTCCTTTTTTGTACATCCACAATTCCATAATTAAGTTCCTGTGACACTGATCTCCAGCTCAAAGAACCAATTTCACACTAGAAATGAAGATGTATAATGGCATTAACTACTGAGTCCTCCTAGTCACACTCTGTCCATCCTACAAGGGGACCCGAGGATGGTGACAGGCAGGGTGGAAGGAAGGGAAAAGAGAAGTAAAAACAGTCATGATATAATATTACCTGAACCAGTTCCCCACACTGAATTATTTATTATTTTTCACAAATGTATAATAATAATCATAAAGGAAAAATGAAGGAAAAAAGTCACACTGGTAAGAAAAGAATCACCATAACAAAATGGGAATGATCATGCCACCTGATTTCATTCACTATCTTTAATTTAGTAATAAGAAAACTAAAGTCCACAGGGAAGCCACTGAAAAGGCAGGACAATATACCCTGCCACTGTGTTTTATGACCTTGCAGTACATATTCCTGTTCTGTGCACAGTAACTAGGCAACAGCTACTCCTAGGAGGTCAGGAGCAAGGGAGGGCATGATTATAAGGGCTTGAGTTGCACAAGGTTCTTCATGTGCACGAGTTGCTTACCAAAAGTGATCCTTCCTCAGGCTGAGCCACGAAGACACTAGGTAAGTTTTTCCCATAACTAAAAGTGTTATTCTGTAGCACACAGTATAACTTGGTAACCATTCATACATGTTTGTATCAACATATCTATCTTTCCATTTATATATCTAGATATGAATGTAAGTAGCATTTTAATTTACATTGGTCTTTTTATTTATCATCTGCTTTTCACCTCACACATATTATTTAGAGTCCTGTATTTTACTTAATGTAATTTGTCAGGAGATATTTAGCAAGATAGACTAATCCGGGACTATAATCAAAGGGCTTCAATCCAGAAAAGTTTATTCCAATAAATATGTATACATATATAAATATATAGTATATACTATATATACAAGACACAGAGATAGAAATAAATCAGTTAGAAAAGGAATGGTTTGATTAGAAAATATAGTCCAGTTTTAAGTATACAAATGGGGATAGAGGACGACACATATTATAAATCATTCCTACTGCCAAATTTTAAACTGAATTAAGTATCCAATGGGAGCCAATAAATACTTTTGAAGATCATGCACATCTGTAAGTAGTGTAAAATAGTAACTGGACAAGGGAAAGTTTGGTGGTGAAAGATGAGCTCAGAGACTGTTGCAAATGTTTAGGAAAGTAGCCAAGAAGATTTGCAAAGAAAAGCAAAGGAGGAGAATTCCTGTTAGCATGTGAAAATTTGAATTTAAAGAAAGCAGAAAAATTAAATGGAGAAGTCTTACCTTTGATATCATAAAGTCTTGAGTTTACCACATAGTTCTGCCATATTTGTTCTTATATGATTGTCTAAAACTAAATTCCCTAATGGAATGTGTGTACAAGACTTAACTCACATGGAACATGATGGTCAGTTATAAATCTATTTCTTACACTATAATTTAAAGAGATGAGAATTAAGGACACAGAATGACCTGCAGTTAGCTCACTTAGACAAATGGTTTGAAAAAGGTGCATTTTCCTGAAATGAAGAAACAATAAGCAGATCATGATTGGGGACATTTCAATTAAGTTTTGGATGGAGTTACCTTCACAGCACACAATTAGAGATGTCTAATTGTTAATTGCATTGCTATTATTGGCTTATCTTTTTGATAAAATGCATTTAATTTATTTAGTCTATCTTTTAATTGGATTATTTTGTTAGTGCTTTTTTTTTCTCTTGGGTTCCCAGCATTCTTTATATATGCTAGATACCAATCCTTTGTCAGATACTTGATTTGCCAATATTTTCCCTCAGCAAGAGTATGAATTAGAGGGTTATATGTGCTTAAGGAATCAGAGGTATCTAACATAGGCAAATTTCCAAAACAGCATCTTATAAAATACTTGTTCTGTGAATTAGTTCTTTATAAGAAGAGCTTCTGTAGAAAGATATTTGGGGGATTGTTTTAAGATCTGCCAGGCTCTTAAAGATTAGTATAGTAATTCACTTGGTTAAAGGTCTCGGAATGTCAGCTCTAAAGTCAGTTGTGTAAGCTCATGTTGGAGAATGGCTATCCACCTCCTGCCCAACTACCTTTCATCAGATAAGTGTTCTTTAGGGCAGAGTTTGGTGAATTTCACCACACAATCACATCCCTCTAGAAAACTGAGAAGAGAGAGGCCAAAGCATCTGAGAGATCTCAAGAATATAAATCGGAGTGAATTGGTAGGAGGGAAATGAGATTATAAGCAATAGAATTAATACATGAAAGAAGTGTGAGGGCTACTGTAGGTTCTCTTTCATAGAAGGAAACAAGGGGGAACTTTTTTGCAGGGTTACCATGCTCAAAGGAATGTTTGTTTGTTTGTTTTCATTTTTTACTTTTTGTTGGAAATATAGATTCACAAGAAGTTACAAAATAATCTATGAGGTGGCCCCATGAGTCTTTGGCTAACCTCTACCAAAGGTAACATCTTCCATAAAAACTCACACAGTATCAACAGTAGGAAGTGGACATTAGGTATAATTTACAAGATATATGGAGATGTCATTAGTTATATATGAATTTATTTTTGAACGTGTTTGAGTAATTACATACAGTTTTATCACATGTCTCAATCTGCATAACTTCCTCTGTCATATTCCAATTGTGTACCACATTGCTTCTTTGCCATGTCTCTTTATAGATATACCTATTAATTCTCCACCCCAACTCAAAGATCTGGCAATTACTAATTTCATTGTCTATAATTTTATTATTTCAAGACATATATAAATGGGAGCATACATTTTGTAGTATTTTGATATTGGCTTTCTCATACAAAATAATTCTGAGATTCTACTAAATTGCTGTGCATAGCAATAATTCATTCCTTTTTTATTGTCATAGAGTTGTGGCATAGATATACAAGAGACTGCTGAACCACTTCCCTGTTGAAGCACATTTAGGGTGTTTATACGTTTGCCTGTTGGAACTGAACTGAAACAAATATGCATGTATAGATTTTTTTGGTAAACATAAGCTGTTATGACTTTCTCTAGAATAAATGTCATAGGTCAATTGTTGGGTTATATAACACTGCATTATACTGCTAAAGCATTTTCCAAAGTGGCGGTACAATTTTACATGCCTACCAACATGAAATGAATGATTCAACTGCTTGTTACTACTGCCAGCATTTGGGGTTTTCAGTACTTGCTATTGTAGTCATTCTAGCAGCTGTGCACTGATATCTGTTTGTAGTTTTAATCTACATTTCCCTGATGGCCATTTATGCTCTTCTTTGCCATTATTTTTTTTTCTTTTTGGTGCAATATTTTTCCTGTACTTTGACTATCTTTTAGTTGGACTCATATGCTTTTTTACTATTATTATAAGTTTTCAGCATTATTTGCATATTCTAGCTGCCTGCCAATCCTTTGTCTGATATTTGATTTGGTGATATTTCCCCATAGTAGGCAGCTTGTGTTTTCATCTTAATAAGGTATTTCAAAGAGGAAATTTTTAAAGAATTTGATGAGGTTCAAATTTCTATATTTTCTTTTTGTAGCTCATGCTTTTAGTGTCAAGCCTGACACTAAACAAGCCTTTTTTTTTTATTTAATCCTAGAATCTGATGAGTTAATCCTATTTTTTCTGTTTCTGCTTTTTCTGCTTTACATTTAAATTTATAATGTATTTTGTGTTAATTTGTGGCAAGTTGTAGATTTCAAGTTGAGGACTGAGTTTTTGCTTATATATATTTTACTCAGGGATATCTAAATGTTATAGAACTCTTTTTCATTTTAGAAGGCTATACATCCATGAATCTGGAAAACTCAGTAGAATCAGTTTATATATGTCTATAATTGAGTTCTCTTTTTATTCCTTTGTTCTGCTTTACTCTGTTGCCTTTCCCTCTGCCAATCCTAGGTTGTCTGAATTACTGTTGCTATATAATAAGTCTTGACACTAAGCACAACAACCATTTGATTTCTCCTTTTAAAAAGTTACTTTGCCTAGCTGTTTATGGTGGCACACTCCTGTAATTCCAGCACTCTGAAAGTTTGAGACAAGAGGATGGCAGGTTTGAGCCTAGACTGGGAAAATTAGTGATCTAGCTAAACCTTGTTTTAAAAAATAAAACAGGTCTGGAGAAGCAGTTATTGTGAAGTGTGAAGACCATGGGTTAATTTCCTAGTACTTAAAAGAAAAATTTTACTATATACCTTTTAGACTAAGCTTGTGTGTATCTTCAAAACACCTTGCTAAGATTTTGATGACACTTATATTAAACATACAAGCATACAGATCAATTTTGGGAGAATTAACATCTTCATTATGTTAATTATTGATGGAAATTTTTTACTTTTTGAATTGTTCTTTTTGAGACAGTGTTTCACTATGCAATTCAGGTTGACCTCAAAGTCACTTTGTAGCCCAAGCTGGCCTGGAACTCACAGAAATCCTCCAGTCTCAGGTTTCCAAGTGCTGGGATTACAGGGTGCACCACCATGCCTGTCTTATAATATTTCTTTTTATTTAGAAGACCTCAGCAGTTTCAGACAGTGAAGAATTACAAGAGGAGACATGCAATTGAAGGAAAGGAAACCAAGAGTAAAGGACAGTAGACTTTGGTGAAAAGTCTCAGTTGTTAACTTGAGACTCAAAAATTAACACGAATTGGAAGAAAAGACAGCTAACTGGCCAACAATGAGAGAGAAGCTCCACTTATGACCTAAAGCCAGACTTCTACAAAGGAAGACACAGATTCATCTGAAAAAGGACTCCATCCAGTTCTCACTACAACCTGAGAAGGGAAAGGGATGGCAGGTAGCTCTGGAGCACATGTGAACAGACTGTGCAATAAAAGAGCAGCAATGTTAGAGAGAGAGAGACAGAGAGTGACAGAGAGAGAGAGAGAGAGAGAGCGCCAAAGACTTGCTCGGTATTCCTTCTCTTCTAGGATTTCTCTGATGCCCAAAACAAGAGTTCTGAAGCTCACCTGATGTCAGCCTTTCTTACCTGAGTTCAGCTTGCCCTAGTGAGTGAGCGCCTGTTCAGAGTTCCTATGCTTACTCTCATAGCCACTCTTCTTATGGAGTGGTTCCCAACTAGGTTAACCTTGACCTCTTCCTACACATGCTGCTTGATCCATTGGATCCATTACTGATGTCAGCTAACAATGTAGTATAACCTAATCCATCATGGAATTTTGCTCAAGAGTTTCGCAAAGTTATAACCAAAATAGGAATGGTGAGAGGCTGATGTACATATGAAGATACCTGTGGGCTTTCTGATGGTAACTCACACTTTTCCTTTTCACTTTTCTCTCTTTTATTAAATTTATGCCCATGGCTGCTCCAATTGTATCAAAGCCATTTAATCAAAGGCAAGCTTCTGTTCTTGATTTGAAGATTTTAATCTCTTAGTAGCCTTCTAATTTTTCCTTGGTACAATTTCAAGTGTGACACCTCCAGTTGTTTCTCTTCTGTGTTCTGAGTTTACTGTGAGCAGCCTCTGGTGAACAAACTCAGGTGAGTTTCCAAGAGAAACCTTGATATTGCATACTAGTTTTACTACTCCTAATGGTTGTAGTTTATGCCACTGCAGTTCTCTGACACTATGTTTCTTCATGTTTTGTATGGTTGGTGCAACTCAGAGGGATGATGTGATGGAAAATTTTTGAAATAAAATATGTTGATGATTGAACATTTTGAATATTCTGGAAATTGTGTGTGTGTGTGTGTGTGTGTGTGTGTGTGTGTGTGTAAAATGGTGATTTTCATATTATGTGAATTTTATCTTCAAAAAAGTATGTTGAAATGTGTCACTACACACCTGGAATTCATTCAGTAGACTTCATTTTCTCCTCATCAAATGAGGAGTTGCAACACCCGCCAGAAATGTTTAGACCAAGTAAAAATCACTTGGAAGCAAGTTCTGTCATTTACAAAGAGAACTAGTTGGGAAACAAAAAAAGAGCAGTGCCAGAAGGACTTCCTATGTCTGCTGATCATGACAACGCCTTTCTTATTCAGCCACTGAGAGTCAAGAGTCTTCTTCAGCTTGGATTTTACCCGTCCTGCATTGCCTTCCAGCCCTGCCTCCATCGCCAGGGGTCTTCCTTCAGAGAGACCTTCCTGGAAGGCAGGGTATTCTGTGGTTTCCAGATTTGGTCTCCAAAATGCTCCGGAAGCAGCTGGAAGATCTCATGTGCATGATGATTGTTCACACTTAGACCCATAAAAAAATAAAACTAAAGCATGGGAGAGTAAGGGTCAGTGAAAATAAACATCTTCACTGGAAGACATCCCACAGCTGTGTGTTAATACAGCACAGTGCTAAGGTACTTTAGCTTTCACCATGCACAGCTGTGCTCAGGAAGGGGGGAAAGCGCCCATCCATGTATTTCCTCCTCTTGATGGTGACCCCCACCAAGAAATTAGAAGGAACTTTCCTTTACTACTGCTAAATGTTCTTAGCATAGGGAGTTTGAAAGAACACTTTGATTAATGGATATTAACCAAGAGCAAGTTTGTGGTTCATCATGAAAGACTGAATTAGAAAATGGTTTAAGGTTTAAGGCCAGGAAAGTGCATATCTGAAAAATGGTTCTAATTTGTTTTGATGATTTTGGTCAAATCACATGACCTCTTAGGTCCTTAGTATCCTAATGTTTGAAATGAGGTCACAAGTTTGTCTTGATGTTTTCTGGAGAAAATGAGATTCTTACCGGAAGAGCTTGGTATTGTCTGGTTTAGATCCCACCCAGTCTTAGTAGAAAGAAGAACAACCACGAAAGCAACAGCAGCAGCAGCAACGGGAGCAGTGACACCAATGCCAAACCTGTGGACATGGTTCAATCCCCTGATGTTCAATCATTTTTTGCCACTTTGTATCACAGACATGGTCACAGCAAGACAGAAGTATTTTCGTCTGATGTTTGTAGGCACCGTTAACAAAGACAGAGGAAGGGACACCTGGTGTCTGGCAGCAAACCAGATTAAAAATACTTGTCATAAAAGTTTGTAAATAAGCCTCTATGGAGTAATAACAACGATAATAATAATTATGCTGTTGTCAGTAGGAAGGTGGTACTTCAAGATACTTGTCATACCAACAGAGCTTTCCTTTTTGAAAAGAGATTATAGCAATAGATTTGCAATAATAAGCCACTTCCTGCCCCAGTGATTTCATTAATAGTTCCCGGAATATATTTCTGTGCTTCTCCTTGAAAAGACAGTTGAGATCCAGAGTAAAACCATCAAATACAATTACTTTTGGTCTTAAATAATCTTAACTCAGAAGCACAAATACAGCCTCAGCATTACCCCAGAAACAAAACTCCACTCCTCTCAAGAGGAAGGGTAATTGAGCTCTGAAATTCAGGAAGCGTTAGGAAGGATCCTTAATTTTAGAGCTAAAAATCAAAGAGAACTGAGATGAGCTGGTCACAAAAACTATCAGACTGAGAATACAAGAAGGCAGGAAACTTTGGGAGGTGATGACTCCTAGTTACTTAGTAACTAGTTACCTAGTATAAGATAAGCAAGGATATGCTTGAGAACATCTTGTCTGTAGGGTCATGTCCTGCTGGAAGGGCTTCACATCTGACATGGACTTCACAGAATAACCCTAAGAGCCTGGTATTGGACCTGGTTCATAAATAGAAGTGTCCCCTCTCTATGATTGCCTCCCTGCTAAGTCAATTAGGCAGTAAGTACATTATTAGGGAATCAAATAACATGCGACTTGTTAAGAATGTAGAGCTAAGTTTTCTACAACTTGTTCATCCTCTCAAGTACAGTGGAGTTAGAGTTTTGTTGTATTTTCTTCAAGATCAACAATGAAGCCTAAAATTTAAGTTAACTTCCTAAGAACTCTGAATTCTTAGGGTTAAATCTTGATTTTTACCACTACTAGGGTGAGTTTGGTTGAGTAAACCCACTTATGTATGTTCTGAGTTTCTTATCTATAACACGGGACAATATTGTTATTCCTCAGTGATCTCAGGAAGATTCAATAAATAGGTTAATCAACCCAAGTGAAAAACTGAGAGGCACTCAGTATCTTTTATAGATAAGGTGGCTATGTTCCTATGTAAATATAAAGGATGCTATTATTTTTAACTATTTTAGAATATTGTATTTTACAAATAAATCATGGTGATGTAGTCAACCCTATATCTGTGCATATTACCATTCCTTCCTTTTGTACTTTTCCAAGCAATGCTAGAACAAGCAATCTTGTACTCATCTTCATATTTTAAAAGAATCATTTCTTCAAAGCGTAGCTGACTCAGTTTCTACCACTCTTAGCCCTGAATGATCTTTGCGTCTTAGTGGGCGGGAGGAGTTGTTCTTGTGCTCAGAGTCGTGTTTGCAGGAGACATGAGTGACCTGTAGAGAAGAGTTTTCGGATTATAAAAGCAAATACATGTAAAAGAGTGATGATGAAAAAAGTGAGAGCCTTACCCTATGATTCAGTTTTGGAATGAGAAAGAAGAGGCAGGCAAGGTCAATGGGCAGAAAAGAAATCAAGAGAGACACTAAACTGCATCCACCCCCAAGTGCTAATGGCTGACAAGCTCTTACAGGGTTATCCCTTGTCAAGTGATATGGTTTCAGTGTAATAGCACCTGCCCACTGCAAAAAGATGTCTCAAAGCATGCAATAAAACCACTTGGCAATATTGAAGATGAGCGTTCATGGTAGTTTGAGCATGTGACATTAATATTACTTGGTAGAAAAATTCAAACTTTTTCAGAAATTAGCCCAATGAATGAGTTTTACATCTATTTGAAATTTTCAAAGATTTTGTTCAAATAGCTGCCACCCCCAAACAGTAGATATTAGACTTTGAGTCTTCAGAAAATAATGAATTCTTGTATTTTTCGTTGCATTTGTGTTTATTCCAGTTCCTACATGTAGCTTTGATACAGTTATCCATCTGCAAAAGAACCATGCATGTCAGTAACAAACACACTTTAAGATGTAAGTCAATTTTAATAATGAATTATAAGAAATAGCCAGCCAGTCCAACAGGAAAAATGTGAGAAATGGAACTTTCTGAATTTTTCCAGGATCTGTTGACTCAGATTATTAAAACAATGGTTTTACCCTTAAAATCATTGAGTCTCACCAACTCTAAGCCTTGGTCTTATTCAAATGATGTTAGAAATTAAGTCATCTTCAAGGTTATGGGACAAGGAGTTCATCATGTGAAAGTAATGATCTTCAAACCATCTCCTGTAGCTCACTCCTAAGAGTGACCTGAGAGCTATTTATTGAAAGAATCATCCTTGGACTAGGAAGAGAATAACCAAAGATGTTTTGACCCTTGGATTCTTAAATCTAGTATGGAAAATGATTCACTAGATTCAAAGCGTTAAATCCAAGTTAAATAAAAAGGTCTGTAAATTCACATTTATCATTGACTTTGGAAAAGAAGCCCAAGACTAGCTATCTTGCAACTGCAGCACACTCTCAGCACATATGTTACAGATACTCAAAATTTAGAGATCAAATCCAAAATTCTATGCACACATCTTTTTGTATTCAAAGACAAAGTGAGCTCAGAATTGGCCTGGTTGGACTGGTTAATCCGGTCTTTATTTTTTTTTCCTGAATTCCATAGATAGAACTATATAGCAGTTCCAATTTTTTGTTCACATCGTATTTATAGTTATCTATTTTCCTCAGATATTGAGGAATTACTTCTTTGTAGGAGGCTTTCCAAGACTTTTTCTTTTCTTTTAAGTGCCCAATAGGCTATACTGGGAAACTTGGGAGGATTCGATGTTTTTAGGTCATGAGTTAAATGTTTCCTAATACTCACAGACATTGTATGTCTAGGAATGTTTGTCAGTTTGAGTCCCTCTCTCCATGTGTATCTTTAATCTCCCAACCAGCTGTCTCCTATAAAAGATATTTCTGTTTTTAGTTACAAATCTGTTTAAAGATAAAACTCATAAATACACAGCCACATGCAAAGATTTCTTTCTGCTGACAGTATAGAAATAATTCCAGCTGAAAAATATTAAAGTTTGTTTAGAAATAGCAAATGATTCTGCCTCCCTTGATGGGGGCCCATGTTTTATAGCTATACAAGGACTTTCTGTGTCCCTATCTGAGATTCTCTTGAAAAAACATAATCTTCTGTTACTCTGTGACTTAGTTCTTCAAGCAATCAGCATTTCTGGTTATATTTCTAACAGAAAAATTAACTTTTTCCTCATTAGGAAAGAAAAGAAAACAAGACAAAAAATAAATTCTTATGCTTTGACATCAAGCATGGATGCTATTCCATATGTAGTGGATTTAACTCTTACTATTACTTCCCTGTGTCTTGGTGACCCTGGGAAGCATTAGGTGAAACTTTATTTTCTTCTTCCTTTTCTATTAGAAAGTCTCATATTGTGTATGCAGTATAGTACTTAATCAATTCTTAGATATATTTGGTGTTAACAAAATTGGTATAATCTTGTTATACAATGAATTACATTGAAAAGAAACTGTTTAGATTTGGCTTCTCTCCTGATTCTTTAGAGCACAGGATGCCGGCTTTCCTACCTACTCCTCACCAATTAAGCTAGTTAAAAGAGGACTGGACCATGCCAGATTTTCCTTTTCTGCACTAATTGCTGTGATCCAAACAAACCTGTCTTTAACCATCCTTGCTTTGTCTTGAGCTCATCCAGTAACAACTGCTACAGTTTATTGTGACCGTACTTTGAACAAGGGCAAATGAAAACAGGTGATCACATACACTTCATCAACCAGGTAAAATAACTGCTCCCTCTCCCATTTTACAGATGAGAAAATGGAGGCGGAGGGACCAGAACTTACTCAGATTCACAAGACAGACACCAGGCTTATTGGACTCCAAATTATCGATATTGTATTATATGGGACTGCATCCTCCAAGCGGAAGAATAGGAGTGATTTCATGTGAGCCCGTAGTGTGCTGAACTCTGTGATTTACTGTTTTTACACAATTTCTCTTAGTATGCCTCCACTAAAGACTTGAGAAATCAGCACTGACAACCTTATTTTAGTTTGAATAATTCTCTAAGGGCATAGCATGAGCTTGTGAATGCATGCATGTTGCAGAGAATACAACAGTTTGGGAGACAGGACCTTTGGTTAAAAATGTTCATTGAATTGCCTGGGTACACTAAGAAGTTAAATTCATCTGTCACAGTTTACACAATAATTGGATCAGGAATAAATTCTCAGCTTAGTATGCATAGATGTAAAGTGTCCTTGAGAATTAACCCTAGTTTAAAAATGTTTGCATGTGTAGTTTCATGCTTCCGATTTAAAACAGTTTCCTTCCCAAAACATCACTGCTGGATGATCAGAGGCCTCAGTGAGCAGGACTGTGTTTTCAGTGATGAGTGAGCCTCTGTAATCCAATAGAGTTTGGTTTTCCAGTTTTATGATCTTTAAAATGGTAAGTCAAGACCCTTGAGGAAAAGAGACAGAGTCCACCAAAAAATGTATACACACTTCAGCCTGATAATACTAACCATACTAATAAAGGTGTGGGGGCGAATGGCCACCACTTGGAGCACCTCTGTAAATGTAGAGGCCAGAGGTAACTTGTAGGACTCTCATGGTACCTCAGTAAATTTAGTATTAAAATATATATAGAAGTATTTCTTGGGCCAGGGATTTAACTCAGTGGCTTAAACGCCTGCCTGGCAAGTGCAAGGTCATGAGTTCAATCCCTGGTACTGCAAAAAAAAAAAAGTATTTCTTTTCCTGGCATATACATTTTGCAAATATATATATATATATACATGTATTTTTTTAAGAAGTGTCCTAACTGGTATTTTGTATATATATATATATTTTTTTTAGAAGTGTCCTAACTGGTATTTTGTTTACCTCTGATCACATTTTTTTTTAATCCCCTACAAAGCCACTGGGGTGAATATGACATATGATAAACACAATCTGATTGTTCTGGCATCTCCATGTCCACCTCATGTCTGTGAACTTCTCCTGCCTTATGAATGTAAGAAAACCCATTCTCTGTATCCTTCCCTGACCTTATCCCTGTCTCCACCTTGTGAATCTGAAGTCTCTAGTTGCACTAAATTTCTGGTCCTTTGTATCCCGGTCCTTTGCTTGTCTTTGAAACTCTGAAAAATATACTCCCTCTTCTTGAATAACCTTTGGGAGCAGATTCAGTTCCAACTATACATCCTGATGTCCCCTGACTGCTCTTTGACCAGGATGCTCCAAGTCATATTAAAAATGGAAGATTCTGCTTAAAAATGCTCTGTGTTGGGTCAGCCCAGAACCATTTGCCATCTCCAGACTTAGATGCTGCAAGTGAAAAATGAGCTGACAAATTTAAAACTTGTGCAGAAACCACTGGGGAGAGGCTCTGGTAACTCAGCAAGCCAGGTTAATACTTGAAATACAAAGTGTTCACGAGCACCCTCAATTGCAGGCTCAGCTGTGAACAAAAGCCTCTGAGGTAGGCCCTGTGTGTCTGCCCTGCTGCCACAGGACTGAGAGGAATAAGCAGCCAGATTCTGTAAGGCCCATCATCTACCAAGCCCTGGGGAATCACTTTTTTCTATTTTAGATTTTAAAAAAGCATTCACTAGGTCTTTCCTAAATCCTCTAAGGGAAAAGAACAAAAGCCAGTAGCCAGCCTTAGCCTGGCCTCAGATGCTCTTTGCATCACAGATGAAAATTCCTTTTATATCCATTCATAGTAACACATCAAAGTTTGGGTTTCTTAAAATAATAGCTGATTAAAATCATGAGTGAAGAAAGTCAACAAAAATAGCATTTATTATACTTTATAAGTTGAGTATTTTACATGTATTATTCTTTTATATATAATTTTTGAAGACACGCTTCACATTTCCAGCTGAGGAAATGTGTGGTTAGAAGGTATATGCAATTTATCGAAAGGTTTACAGTTGGATACTTTCTATTAAAGTTTAGATAGAGGCAAGATTTCAACCCAAGTTACTGTGACCCATGCTCAGCTAACAAATTCTCATTGTATTAATCTTTGTGTTTCCACTAGAGTTTCATCCATCAAATTTAGATCATGGACGTCAGAAATGAATATTAAAATGATCATGAAGATGTATTTCAGAAGTTGAGAACTTGCCTAACATGCATAATGCTCTGAGTTCAGTTCCCAGAATCATAATATAAACCCCACACTAATAAAAATGATTATGAAACACTGGCTATCACAGCACAGTTTACTAAAGTGCAGGTTTTTCATCTAAGCTGGCTTGCAAAGCATATAATTCCACTGTTTAATAGAACCCACTTGGACTAGACTCTGGTGTCTTACCAAGAAGTAAAATTGTGAGCCCAGTTAGAATGTCCAAGGTCTTACAAAAATTTGGTCAAGTAAGACAATATGGTTGGACTATGACCTGAAGCATATTGAATCTATCTATTCCTCAGAGGACTCTAAGTCAATTTTGGATTAAGCCAGATCTTCAGCTATGAGCACTATACCTGGAGAGTATCACATTCTGTCTACTCACCACCACCACTTGGCACTCTGGCCATCTGCTTCCAGTCTGTAATTGCTGCTCAGTGAGACAAGTCCCACACCAAGAATCTGATTGTTAGCTTTGTACTAGGGGTGACATGAATTCCTGTTTTGCGGATTTTGTCCAAATATATGTAAGTGACATGGAACTCTCACCTAGCTTGGGAACCAGAGATGATTGAATTCATCTGAGCAATTAATTCTCTTATAGATTAAGGGTAACATGAAGTTCTTAATTCCATAATTTCTTAACTCTCATTTTTACCTTTCCTTAAAAATTATTCTCGGAAACTGCAGGTTACATGTGAGATCAACCTTAGCAAGTATATGTAACATCATCTATTCAAAGTAAATGACTTAACTGCATCCTGAGTAGTGCACCTAAGGAGATCAGTATACAAAAACAAACATGGGATTCTTTTTCATTTTGTTGGATTCCAGGGGAGGAGGAAGACATTACTCTACACATCACACCCATGAATGTAAAATTACCAACTGAAGTATGTGCTACATAGGAGAAGAATATGATTCTGTGAGAATATAAAATGAACCCCGATTTAAAGTTACAATTTTCCTATAGAAATAACACAATGATTGAGTTACTTACATAAACAGCAGCTGGCAGGGAGTGGGTTAAGGATTCCATGTGGGGAATTAATAATGAGAAGGAGCTACACGTTGGGAAGTGCTTCTAGGAAACAGAGAATGACCCATTTGAGAAACTTGGTGGAGGCCATTGATTAGGAACTTGAAAACTGGAGAAAGGGAGCGGGGGAGAGAGAGAATGAAACTACGAGGCCAAATGAACCTAAAGAAGAAAGTCGAATCCAAACTTGACCTTGCTTGTGAATCAGATAAAATATTACATCTTTATCCAAAGAATGCGTTATCATGTTTTACAAATCAACTTTCATATCTCTGGGATAAAATATTCAACACGCACAACTTAGAGAAGGAAAAGTTTAACTTGTCTTCCAGTTTTGGAGCATTCAGTCCGTGTTATGTTGGTTCTAAGACAAGCATAATACTGGAAGAGCATGACAGAGCAAACCTGCTGAGTTCATGACAACCCAGAAGCACAGGAGAACAATGCCAGAGAAGATGAGAGAAGGGATTAGACGTGGTAATCAATGTCATGCCCCCATGATTTGCCCAAACACATCAGGAAGTAATTTCTACCAATCTCCTGGCAGGTCCCAGGCTAATCAAGTTGACACAATCAAGCTTAACAATCACAACTCATTCCTTCTCAACTTAACACCTAAATGCATCTTCATAAACTATTCTTAATCTCCCTGTAGGCACAAGGTCCTATTTCCACCTTACATAATACAACTATCTTGCCTACAATAAACACATAGCAATCTGATCACCAGAGTCTCAACATTTTCAGCACATTTCAAAAGTTAAAGTCTCTTCTGCAACTCATGGCAAACACTTAGCTGTGATCCTCTGTAAGGATAAAATCAAATGACATAATATGAAGGTAGAATGCCATGGTTTAAGCATTCTACTCCAAAAGGGAGGAATGGGGGATAGAAAAACTATCATACCAAACACCAAAACCCAGCCAGGCAATAGTCCTTTAGTTTCATATCCAGCATCTGTGGTACATGGTGGTGTAATATGAGTTCTAGAGGGCTCAGGTAGTCCACATGGCTTCTGTCTTGGGCTTGCTCCACTTGTGAATGATTGCTTTCCTTAATAGCATTCTACGTTCCTAACATCTCCAACTTCCTTGAGTCTCCACTGCTCCTTTGGCATTATTGCCACAGCTTCACATCCTACGCTTTCAAGAACTTCTTTCCAGGCCTCTCAGGACTTCCTTGAGATCTGTTTGGAAGTCTGTTTGGAAGACTCTTTCATATTTTGTGCCAGTAAAATTAGTATCATAGGGATGGCTGTAATGTTGGCTGTCAGCAGGAACCCTAGACCATGGATGTAACATTCTGAGTATCTAGTTGGCTTAGCAAAGTGAAATGACTCATGGGGAACTAATTTCTTAGGAAGTCTTTCTCTCAAAGGTTTATGTTTTTTCATCCTTGAGCCTGTGATGCATGGGGTCTTTTGGTTTCTGAGATACATTAGAGGCATTTTTCTTCTTTTTCCTGTACAAGGTACTTGATTTAGGAAAATATTGCTATTTCCCTTTGTAGCTATATGTCTTCTAATGCCAACTTTACATATGATCCCTTCTAAGCCAAAATTTAAGTTTTCCAAATTTTTATGTCCTGCTTTTTGCCCCTGGTTTTCCCTAGAAATCTGGCTAGAAGCAGATAGTAGTGTTAGTGCTAAAAAATGAACATTGGCCTGCTTTGAAATTTCATCTTCCAGATCAGTCCACTGCCATAAATCTCAGTTTCTTGAAAATTCTCAGGACACATGAAAATGTAGACAAGTTTTTTTTGCCAAAGTTTGACACACCAAGCCTCTCCAGTTGCATTGCTAAAGGAGCTTTTGTTCCCAATCGAAATCTTATATATAACAATGACCCCACACTCAGTACCAATTTTCTATGTTAGTCAGCTGTCCTATTCTGGGGACTCAAACTTAACACACATAGCACAAAGTAGTTGGGAATTCAAGTGTTTGTGGTTTTAGGAGATGCAGTTCATGGTTTTCTGCCTCTTAGACAAAAGTATCATGGTGGAAGGGTATGAGGGACAAAGCTGCTGAGATCGTGGCAACTGGGAAGAACAGCACCAAAGAGGAAGCAGGGAGTGCCCAAGGCCAAACCTCCATAGCCCACTGAGACACACCCAGAGGTGTGCTCTATCAGTCCCTGGGAGCTTCCTCCCCTGGCAGTTTCCAAGATAATCAATTTCACATAATCAAGCTTAACCATCACATATAGGAAACCATAGGTAGGGGCAACAGGTTTCAAATAATGATTACCCACAGACCTGCAGTGTGGGCATCATATGAAAACCTAAAGGAAATGGTGATTTCCAGGCCTTACCTCATACATACTGAGTCAAAAATTCTGGAGGAAGAATCCTATCACTTGAGTTTTAGCATTCTTTCTCAGCAGACGCAGTACTCACTGAAGTTGGAGAATCAGAGATGTGAGGGAGGGAACTAGATGCCCTGTGTTGGTGGTAAGGAGCAGAGTTGTGGCATGATAAAACTGGCATGGTGAGAAATCACTATTTGTGATAGAGACGAGTGAATTGAGGGAGTTTGGGCAAGCTCAGGGAGCTCTGTAGAGATGAGATGATGGTGACTTAGACCCATCTTTGGCTTCATTTCATGAACATGACATTTTCCTTTACCTTATTTCTTTGTCTTCATCTACTCTATATTTTCTATAGATACAGCTATGTTTAAATTGCCTTTGGATCTGTTTTAGAATGAAGTGAAAACATAGAAAGAACTTACATATCCTTAATTAATAATAAGAGGTTATGCATTTGTGAATGATCCTTTTCCATCTGAGAACACTGGACAAGGTACTGGTGCCACTTTAAGGCCATGCTAATAAGAGAGCAGTCACTCTGGAAAAACAAAAGCTTTGCAAAACTTCTTTCTCCTTCCAAATCCAACTTGTACAAAAATGAAACATACTATATGTTTTCCACTCTGAGTTATTAAGTAAAAGTAAATGATATGAAACTATAGTTTCAAATATGGTTTCTTTCCCAGTTTATTTCTGCTCTGGTTCATTTCGATGCAGGAATATTTTCCCCCTCGCTTGTAACCAGAACTTGACTGAAAATTGTTTTGAATCCAACAGAGTTTGGACAATAAACCAACTAATGGTAAAGAAAAAAAAAGGAGATAAAAGTAAATATGTGAAATTTAACTGAAAGTGGTAAAAGATCTATCTTTTCCACATCTGCAAGTATTGAAGACACCTGTTTTACACACTGATCCCTGAGCCCAATCCATAGATTCACCATTTAGCTAACTTACAGTGTGCCTTAGGCATTGTTCTTCTCCAACCTCTTCATCAGTGTTGAACTGGTGTTGAGAACAGGTACTGCTGTCTCAGAAAATGACAGAACATAAAAATCTCAGAGCACACAGGGTTTGAAATATAAGTTGTTCACAGCATTATCAACTGGAGCAATAGCCTGCCAAATTCAGCATTCCAAAGCAAAGTCATGAACCCAAGAGCAAAGATCTTGTTTCAATACTGAGTTATGAAATGATCCACATCAAAATGAACCTCTTTGAAGATATCTCAAATAGCTTCCCATAAAAAAAATTGGCTGAGTTTTCTCAGGGAGGCTAACTTGTATCTGAATCATCTAGGAATATCTATTGAAGAAGTTAGTCTCGTATATGGAATGCAAAATTTTGGAAATGGAGCCTTGGTATGCACTCCATAAATAATTCAAACATATTTTAAAGTCTTAGTACAAATGTTGTAATCACTTGCCTATTCATTCAACAATATTTTTAAGTATCTATCTTATGTCAGGAATGGTGCTTTGTGTTAGATATATAGTCATGAATTGCTTAGAGTTGGTTTTTGCCTTCATAGATTTTTCTATCTAGTCTGTTTGCCATTTTTCTCCCTTTTCATATTTCAAAATTTGCATATAGTAAATTTTGATCTGCTGGTTTTCCTTTAGCCTTTCATGCTTAATGTATTAGTTAGAAGCTCAGGTTTAATGGAGGTTCAGGCATATTAAAAATGTATTCATTGAACCTGGGTTTATCAAATCCTTATTCATTCACACTTTAGTCATCCATCTATTCATTCACTTATTCATGTGTTTATCTGGCCATTCATTTTTTTAACACTTTTCTTGATTAATTTCAAGTCAATTGTATAAATGAAATACAAGTGTGTTTTTCTTCTAGCAAAGTTAGCTGGATATGTCTGTTTAGAAGCTATGACTGCTGAATCTGAATCTTATGTCACTTGACAATGTGATGGTCACATCCCAGAGATAGAAATGCAAACTCCAACATGCCCGTTTGTTTTGGTGAGAATATTGTCTTGGGTCCCTGATGGGAATACACTGCTGAGAGCATCATTTTCTGTGAAAACACAAGGTTTGTCTGCCATCTTCTCTGTGATTGACTTGCTGTTGCTTAATGACAATTCCATCATTCCTAATGACCCATGCCCTCCCCAGCTTAGCTAAGAATGTCAATGTCCTTGAAAACAAGGCTCAGGTTTTATTGCCACTTATGTCTCCTAACTCCTTCTGTTAATGACGTTGGCCCTAATGAGGATTAAACGGTCTGACTCCAGGCAATGAGGACTGTAAGAACCATAATGGTACTGCAGTCATTTCATGCATGTCTTCGTTGTTAATTTTGCCTTTTTTGTGTGTGTGCGATTGAGACACTTTTCTAAATGGTGCAACGTGTGATGGAAAGCGCTTTCCCGTGGTGAACTCGCTGGAGAGAGAGAGGGAGCAAAAGAGAGAAGGAGAACTTAGAATACTCCTACTGTTTCGTAGTTCAGAGAGAACTTTTGTATTCATGATTTAATTAACAACACCCAAAGATTAAGAGTAGGAGAAGGTAAAACCTGTATTTCTCAGGTGGTAAAGGATTTTTGAGGGTCACACAGGAGACAGAAATGGGAAAGTAGACTCTTACTCCTGCTCATCTGAATCCAAGATAGTGGTTTCTGCAGCCTGACTGTTAGAAGTATGGTGTTGGTGGTAACAAAAAGTCAAGAATTGAAAAAGTGGATTCTCATACTCCAGCCCTGATTCACTGAATTTTAGCCTTAACTTTAACTAACAAGACCTTCAATTCAGGATTACACCTGGAAAATATGACAAGCACTGCATTTAAGATATACAGCACTACCATTTCCAACTCTTAAAATGATCACATCACTGGTACTTATCCTTGAAAATAAAACTACATTTACTCCTTAAGGAATTCTCTACTAGAATATGTTTTATAAAAGGGGATTTAAAAAACACTTTAAATATGAGAATGAATAAATTATATATAGTGTCCCTGTACATATTATTTAGTATTGCATCAATGCTTTAATTAGGCATTTGAATATGAAAATACACATATATTAAATAGTTGAAAAACATATAAGCTCTAAAAACATAAAACTTAAATGCATAAAAAAATTAATAGGAAGAACCACTTGAGGAAAACACAAAATTATTTAATCACTGTTCTTTTTTAAAATAAACTTTTCATTTTAAACAGTTTTTAAATTGCTCATAACTTTGGAAGATAGTAATAAGAGTTCCCATACACCCCACACCCACTCTTCTTACAAATGGATGTCTCACATCAGCATGGTATATTTTTTACACTTAACGAGGCACTGTTTGATTTGTTCTTATTAGCCCATCCTTTTTATGGATCATGTTAGCTTTTTCCCACAGTCTTTCATGTTTCCCATGATCTAATTAGGGTGTTTTATATTAAATCTAGTCATTATTCTTGGTTAGAATACTTTCTCAAAATTCTCTTGCTTATGATTATCTTAATACTTTCTAAATTGTCTCTCATATGAGAATTGTCCAAAGTTTTTCTCATGCAAAATCTAGAGCTTTTAGGTAAAGGTGATGTACCATAGTCTTTACCTCTAACCATAGTACAAGTTCTCAGGGCTACTCACCACCATGGATGTCCATGATGGTCACCTGGCTGAGTCTAGAAAGCTCTATGGATTTTGATAAATACACAGTCAGCTTCCTGTACTGTAAAGTTGTCCTTTCTTTCCTCCTTTCCATGATACAGTCTTCCCACGACCTACACTAAAGGAGGGGAAACTTTGTTCCCCTTCTCCTAGGGGTATGTGTTTGCAAAAATTGCTTAGAAGTCTTATGTATGACAGGTTTGTCTATTCTCTCACATGGATTCAGTCAGTGAATTATTTTTAATAGTATAGATATTCAGTTCTAATCCAAAACTCTTTTTGTTGCTCAGCTTATTCCAGCTTTGGCCAGTGGGAACTCTTTTGGTTGGTTGCTATATCCTTTTGATCTATTCCCATTACTGTCATTGTTTTTCATTGTGTTCTTTCTTGCCCTACAAGATGCTCTAAACACCACTGTAAAAGATATGTTAGAAAAATACTGTTTATAATTTAATCACAGAAAAAGACATATTACCATTGATTCGTCTCACAACACCACACACGCACACACACACACACACACACACTTAGACCTTATTTGTTCCATCATTCTTGCCAGTTTCTGAAACAGTTCTGGAACTCATAATTTTATAATGTCTTTAATGATGCTGTCATGGCTGCGTTGATGTCCTGAATCGATTGAAAAGCCTTACCTTTCATTGTCATTTTGACTTTGAGGGAAGAGGTAGCAGTCACAGAATGGCAGTTCAAGTGAACAAGGTTAAGGAAGCCATAATGATTTTCTGAGCCTGTCTTTCTGTCAGACGGCAGTCACCAGGACATTCACTATAGATTTTAACCACACCTTGGAAAAACACTCATGCAGAAGGACTTCCAAAATTACTTCCAAAAGTGTCCTGAATGATGGGACACATTTAGTTGAACTGATAAGGAGTATTTTGAAGGTGATTAAAGGCAGTGTGTCCTTTATTGTGATAAATGTTTTAACGTAAACAATCACTGTATATTTTACTGACATTGTATATATTTTTTGCTTCAATTCTAGAATAATCAATTTTCCCAAGGAGAAGAAATGTTTTCTTTTATTAGAGAATGTTAGAAACCAATTTCTGTGTCTTTTGCTATTGGAGTATTGCTGCTTCTAGGCCCTCTCAGCCAACCCTTTTGACTGTACAGAAACACCTTGGTTCATGAATGCTGTTTGTGAACAGTTCAGTTTCTGAACAGAAGTGTTAGGCAAAATTTTTCCTCTGTTTACAAACTCCCTATCAGATGAGGAACACAACTGAGGCCACTTTCCCCCAAAACACACAAACACAACTGTCTTTCCTCTCTGACAGGTAGTTGTGGCTCCCTGTAGTTGAGAACTTGGTCACAGACAGACTTGGGCACACTTGCCATGAAGTTTTTTATGTGCTTTTTAGCACATATAGTACTTACAGTATTATTCAACCTAATATGGCTCCAAAGAAAGTGCACAGTGAATATGGTGGTAAGAAGAAAGTGCAGAGCAAGAACGGTAAGAAGAAAGTTCTGGAAAAAAAAAACACATTAAATTGCAGAAGGAAATTGTAGAAAAGCATGAATGTGGTATTCTGGTGACTGATCTGTCCTTGAAATAAAAGGTGGTGAATTAGACATTCTCAACTATACTGAAGAATAAAGGTGCCACCAAGGGAGTTGATATGTCAAAAGGAATAATGATTTTAACTAAGTAGAGGGCACAAGTGCTGGAAGAGGTGGAAAAAATTTATTAGTGTGGTTGAATGATAAATAGCTGGTAGGTGATAGCAGTAGTGAAACTACAGTATGTGAAAAAGTTAGCAAATTGTACAGTAAGTTACTACAAGAAAGGCCATTGACAAATGCAACAAGCAACTAATTTAAAGCCAGAAGAGGGTAGTTTGATGAATTCTGCAAAGAGATGTGGCATCCACAGGGTGATGAGACATGGCTCCAGTTCTAACCAGGCCACTGCAGAAGTCTACAAGAAAATTTCATAAAATTCACAAAAGCAGATATGTAACTCACCTACTAGAAAACAAAGATCTTCTGGATGTAGATGCCAAACAGAACCTACATCATGCAGAGGGGAAAGGCACGGCCAGGACACAAGCCTGTGAAAGGTAGATTGATCCATTAATTGGGTGTGAACACGAGTGCCAACTGGAAGATCAAACCGCTACTGGCGTGTCAGTCCCAAACCCTTCTTGCATTCAAGGAACAGGATGTGAACAAGGCCAGAGTGCCTGTCATATAGAGGGTGAGTGTGAAAGCTTGAGCCACAAAGCAGTTGTTCATGGAATGACTGCTTGAGGTGTTTATAACCCCTGTTAAGAAATAATCTTTCTGACAACCAACTTCCTGCAAGATGTCTGCTTCTCATAGAAAATGCTCCGCATACCCTCCAGCATCCATGGATGATGTGGACACTGAGTGTGACTTTATAAAGATTAACTTCTTGGAAGAGACCCTCCTCTTTCCTTGTTCTGTCACTTTACTCCAACAAGAATGGAGAAGATAAAGCAAGCCTGACTCAAAATTGAAGTTCCCTCGGGTGTGAAATGAGGAGCTCAAATTAATTAATTATTAATTAAAAAAAAAAAGTAGGGTGACACAGAGGTTAATTATAATATTTCAGAAATGGGATCCTCCAGAGAGTGAATATCTGACAGGAAGAAGTCCTATGCTGTTTCTCAGTCTGGTGCCTTTGCATTGTCCACACTTACAAAGGTAAAGTGATCCCCAAAAATAACTATTTCACTCATTGGTATAATCAAGGCCAATCAGGGCCTTAGCCTTTGTTTTGGGGTGAGTCAAGACTCATGGTGTTTAGGGACACATAGCAAATGCATACAAATGTCTTGCAGGGAACAATCTTCCTAAATATATCATGCAAAGTAAACCTGTGGTCACCTTTATCATCTCCACTATATTAGTCCGCAAGGTCATGTCCTGTGCCACCTACTCCTCCCTGCACTCTACAAACTTCCTTCCCCTGCCAACGTAACACTTCTCCTGCAGCCCATGGTCCAGTAAACCATCTGCAACTTCAAGAAGCTGAACACAAAGGCACTCTTCCCCAGGAGTTTTAAAGTCATTGAAGTCCTTGACTGAAAGAGTCCTGAAAGAAACACTTCAGCATCTTGCATTGCAGCAATCTTATTGACAAATCCTGAGAAGATGTCACATACTGAACCTTCAACCCAGCCTGGAGGAAACTGGCCAGAATGTTTCACTGGACATGACTTTCAAGAATATAATAAATAGGTAGTGGAGGGAATCGTGTCAATGGGAAAGTGTGTGGGTCTGGATGTCGATGGTGCAGACATGGAAAAGCTTGTTGAGGACCTTAAGGAGGAGCTCATCATAGAAGAAACTGCTGAACTCCAGAGCAGCAGAAGGTGCTTGCTGAGGAGCATCCCACTGAGGAAGAGGAAGACAGGGAGGAGAATGATTGGAATGAGTGCCAAAATTTCCTTGAGAAGCACTACCCCAACCCAACTGGAAGGGACACCATGTTGAATCTGATAAATGTTAATGTGGTCTTTCAGTTTTGGAGAATTGTGTGGCACATGAAAACACAAGTGACATTAGACAGATTTTTTTTTGAGGGGGAGTCAAAATTGACCCTGCAGCTAAGATACAAAGAGTGTAAACCCCTGATGGAGATATTCCCAGTGTTCCTAGGGAGGTAAACTTTCCCTCCAAACAGTAACTTTCTCCCCACACACTTTTTTATCTTCTAGATCAGAAGTCTCCTCAAGCAAAGTTAGTGATCTCTTTCTTCATGATTTACTGTACTGTGCTGTACTGTACTGCATTGTGCTGTACTTTGTTTCATAAATTTTTTGGTTAAAAAGTACACATGGTTCAGAACAGTGTATCCTTGTTTATGTTAAGCCTTATGGGAAAGTGTGATTCTATTCAAGACCAAAATCAGTTTGTAGAGATCAGAACATTGAACCTTATTCACATTGAAACTTATTACCTGAAACCTTAGGGATATTTGATTCAGTGGGCAGCCAATTGGGTTTGTAATCAATTCAGTTTGCGACCAAAATGGTGGAATGAATTAAGCTCATGAATCGAAGTAACACTGTATACTAATTCTGTTCATATAAACCAATCTGTCTACTTGTACTATCTATATCTATATAGTGGGGTGTAGGGATATAGCTCAGTGACACAGCACTTACCTGGAAAGCATGAGGCCCTGAGTTTGATTCCCTGTACAGCCCTCAAGATATCTATACCGTATTATGCTAAATAGTATAATGGTTATTATGCTATCTCCAACTATATTCTGTTACCACATTAGTCATCAGATTCTCTTCCCCTTGTATCTCTGTATTCTCCAACAGTGAGAAACCTGGCTGTCACCGTACACTAACATTTACTGATCTGTTCAATACTAGTGCAGCTCAGTACTGAAGTGTTAATCTTTCCTTTATCCAAGCAACTCTCTAGAGTAGAGTGCAATGCTTATGTACCACTGTATTTGCTATTATCTTATACACTCCATTCATTTCTCAAATTTACTTCTGTCACAATAGTTACTCTCTTGTAATGGTTGATACCTGAGAAATTTAGAAACTTAGCTAAGCTACTCAGCAAAAGGCCAGAGTCCTCACTTTGTAAATATGCTAAGCCTGTGCAAAAGGAAGACAGGAAGATGATGTGAGTGCTACAGCCACTGAGGGTAGATAGTTTGCATACAGTACAAGGGAGGAAAAGAGGCTTGCTTTTTTCCCCTTTTGCTCTGGCTGCTTTTGCTGTCCTCTGCTGCCTTGAGATGTTACCCCTCACCATGCCACCCTGGGAACAAGCTGATTACCGACAGAAGCCTCCACAAACTGTGAGCTAAATAATTGTGAGCTAAATATCTGAGAGCTTTCTTCCTTTAATTTTGAGCTTTGGGTATTTTGCCCCAGTAATGAGAAAATGGTAACCAAGACAGGTCAACCCTCTTCAGCAAGGTTATTTTATGTCTTTATGAAATGGTTAGATTCTTTGATCTGTTCCACCCTAGGATCTTCTGAATTTCTAAATTAAAATTTATATATTAAGTTTCACTCCATGCTACAAAATTCTACTGGATTTGCTAAATACCTAGTGTCATATATTCACCTTAAGAATATCATACAGAAGAGTTTTCATCACTCTAAAGAAAACCCCAGTTTTTTGTTTGTTTTTACCTATTTATCCTTACTTTCTCCATCCAACCCTCTAATTGGATGCTATCTCTTTTTGCTATCTCTGTTGTTTTACCATTTGTAGAATGTTATATAATTTTAGTGGCAATTTTACTTAATATCTATTTAAGATTCATCTGTCTGCTTTGTGACTTCTTAGCTCATATTTTTAATGATGTGTTCATATGGATGTTTTCTTTAGTTTCTTTAGCTTCATCTACCAAAGCATCAGTTGTTCTGTGTTGGAGAATTATGACTAAAGCTGCTGTAAGCAAGAACAAGGAATTGTTTATATAGACTTATATCTTCAAATCAGTCAAATAAATTCACACACAGATTCATAGAAAACTGCCAACACATCGTTCAAAGTGATCACACTCTTGCATTTCTACCAGCAATGAATGCAAGTTCATATTGTGTCACACTCTCACCATAATCTGATTTTATCTAAAGTTTTAATCATCCTAATAGATGATGCGTTTCACAAAGTATTACTACATTTGTAATTTCTTAGTGATGGACAATGTTATTATCTTTTATGCATTTACTTATTATCTGTATTTGTGATGAGATGTCTGTTCAGGTTGTTGTTCTTTTTAATAAATGAATTACATTTCAGCACTTTTATACAATATGTACTGATCTACTGAGGATAGTTAGTTTTCCTGCCCCCTTATCAGTGTTTTCTGTTTGGGCTTCCACGCTTCTCTCCTTCACTGTCACATAATATGTGCGAGGTTATTATGAATTAGAATCCCTATTCTGATTTTTACGGTACTAAAACTTGTTACTTCTATCTAATGCTGTGTGGGTGACTATTATGTAACTTGTCAATATCTCTTTCCCCACCCCTCTTTTTCCAGCCTCTAGTAATTAGCATTGTAAACTAATTTTTAAAAATTGTACATGTACTAAAGTATTATTTTTACATATTAATTGATTTTTTAAATGTTTTTAATAGAAATGTAATGCGATAGTCATCGTTGTGTTACTATATCAACCATGAGGAAAGCAAATTAGGAGAATGAAAGTTTTATTTTGTCTCACAATTTCAGAGATTTCAGTCCACAGCTGATTGGTCTGGTGGCCTTGGGGCTGTTAGGAGGCAGCACCAAAGGGCTGTTTTCATTTGTCTCAAAGTATTAGTAGTTGTATTTGTGACTTTTTTTCTGACTCATGGACTGTTTAAGAATATGTTCGTTAATTTCTGTATAGTTTTCTACCCTCCTGTTTTCTTTGTGTTATTGATACCTAACATACTGTCATCTTAGCCAGAGAAGATATTTTTGCTTTGCTTTATTATTTTTACAATTTATTGGGGTTGGTAACCTAACCCATAATCTATCCTGTGGAATGTTTCTTCTATACTTGGCAAAAATTGTTGTTGGGTAGAGTACAGTGTATGTATTTCTTTCACCTGGTTAGTTTACAGTGATGCTACAGTCTGCTGCTTCCTTATTTATCTATTTGTTCTGTTCACTATTAAACCAGCCTCTATAACAGATATGTTACTGTGGGGCTATTTCTTACTGCACTATTTGCTCTATGTGCCTTCTTCATGTATTTATAGGCTCTATTGTTTATATATATTTTTTATATGAATTAAATCCTTTAATGGATTGATTGATTTTTGTCAATATATGAGCTCCTTCTTAGTCTTCTGTAACAATTTTTAATTTTAAAGAGAAAGAAAGTAAAAATAATTATATGGAATTTCAAAACAAGATAATAGATAATTAACAATATAGTGTGCATTATCTTCAAAGCAATTACTCACATTACAATATATAGGCATGCAAATTGATCAAACAATATAATCACAAGCCTTTCCTTTCAATGAACTAAAAGGAATTAGTAGTATAACTCTGTAACAATTTGTGAACTAAATTCTTTTTATCTAATATTAACACAGCTATCTATTTTAGTTATTCTCACAGAATATAATTTTGATTATTCCACTTTTAAACTATTTGTATTTTAGAGTTTCAACTGACTCTTGAGGAGATAATATAATAGAATTATGTTTCCCTTTTGTTTATTTCTTCATGTGGTGCTGTCCAGTGTGGTAACCTCCGCCTTTTCATTGGAGACTCAGCTCAGTTACACTTTAAATGAGTTTTGATAAAGTACAGCTTATTTCTGTCATTTGCTACTTGTTTTCTTTGTGCTCTTTATGTGTTTTGTTCCTCTTTTCTCCCATTCTGCTTTCATTTGCCTGATTGATTTTTCTAGTATAACATTTTCATTCTCATCTCATTTCTTTTCTGTGTATATTTTAGTGTTTTTCTCTTTGGTTACCCTGGAGATTACAACCAACAGTTTAACTCCTAACAATCAACTCTGAGTTAATGCCAATGGTTTCAATAGTACACAAAACTCTGATTTTTACAACTTTGTTGCCCATTAACATAGATTTACAATACTTGTTTTGTGCCTTTATCTTTTAAATTATATAGGGGAAACAAGGGTAGTTACAAGCCAAAAATACAATAATACTGGTTTTCATATTTATCTAGGAGCAACTTCTCCATGGTTTTTCACTTTTCCATACAGCTCAGATTACTGTTTTGTGTCTTTCATTCCAGCTTGAATGATTCCCCTTAGGGTTTCCTGTAGAGAAGTTCTAATAGTCACACACACTCCCTTGTGTTTTGTTTATCTAGCATGTCTCTGTTTCTCCTTCAGTTTTGCTTTTTCTGAGACAGGGTCTTACTGTACATATAATACTGGCCTTGTATTCATTATGTAGACCAGGCCGGCCTCAGACTC
This sequence comes from Hydrochoerus hydrochaeris, assembly GCA_004027455.1. NCBI lineage: Eukaryota > Metazoa > Chordata > Mammalia > Rodentia > Hydrochaeridae > Hydrochoerus > Hydrochoerus hydrochaeris. Next base: position 122,007 of record PVLA01001971.1, read on the forward strand.
AAGGTTCTCCTGCCTCAGCCTCTTCAGTGTCTCTTTCATTTTCAAAAGGTAGTTTTTGAAACACAGTTTTTGGTTGATGGTATTTTTCTTTTTTTTTTTTTCTTTTTAAAACTTGTTTAAGAGAAAATAAGACACAGAAAAGAAAACCAAAAATAGCTGAGACAAACAACAATAACAAACCCAAAATAACAGGATAAGTTTTCAAAACAAGATGATAGGAATTTAACAATGGTTGTAATATTGCATATTGCTACCTTCAAAAGGGTTCCTTAGATTATCAGAGAAAGACATGTAAAATGGATGTAATCATATGAGTATTAATTTCTTCTTTTCCAAAAACCAATACAATTAATAGTAGAGAAGAGGAAAAAGACATAAATTTGTGTGTGTGTGTGTGTGTGTGTGTGCGTGCGTGTGTGTGTGTGTGTGTGTGTGTGTGTGTGTGTGATAGCTAAAACGACTGTACTACTGGTTGATGATATTTTTCTTCTAACATTTTAACTATGTGATCTTGAGTCTTTCTTGCCTTCATATGGGCCAGTGCATTGATAATAACTGGCCCATAATACTATGTTCTATATGTCACAAAATATATTATAGCTTTCAAGGAACTTTCTATTTTTAATTCAATAATTCGATTATAAAATATGTCAATGATTCCTTTAAGGTCCCCTCATCTTGCTGATAGTTCATTAAGACTCTTCAATGCATAAAGTTCTTTTATTATATTTGGGAAATCTTGTCCATTAATTATCCAAATATTCCTTCTTCCTCTCACTCTTGGATTCCACTTACATGTGTTTCAGTCTTCCTGATGGTATTCTACAGGTCTTGGGGACTCTAATAACTTTTCATTCTTTCTTTGTTGTGCCCTTTGGACTGATCCATCTCAATTAGTTTATATTCAGGGTTGTTGAAAATTGCTTCTGCCTGTTTAAATCTGCTGTTGAATCTCTCTAATGATTTTTTTTCATTTCAATTGCTTTTTACTATGAAATATTTGTTTTCTTCCTTTGTAATAATTTCTGTCTCTTACTTGCATACTCATGTTTATCACAGCACAACTCACCACAGCCCAGTTAGGGAACTAGCCATACTGCAGTGATCCTTGCATACCGATGTTGATAGCAGTGCAGTTCATAATAGCTACATCCTGGAAGCAGCCTACATACCCATCAACAGATGATTGGATAAAGAAATGGTGGTATCTATATATAATGGAGTGCTATACTGCTATAAAGGACAAACTATAGACACTGGTAAGAAAAAGTATACACCTAGAAAATATAATGTTGTAGGAAATAAATCAGACACATGAGCTTAAAAACCATAGGATAGTTCTCATTTGGGTATGGCAAAGTACAAACAGATAGTTAAATAAAGGATGGATAGAAGATGACAAGGGGATAGATCATTCACAAATGGGCAGGGGTCCCAGAGAACAAGGGCAAGGGAAGAAGGAAAGTGGAGGGAGAAGGGGAAATAAGCAGAGTAAAGATGGGCCACGTAGAGGGACTTGATAACCTCCGTGAGTACAAACACTGTACATGATAAACATGAGCCAAGATTAATATCAGTAAGAATGAAAACTGGGAAAGAGAGTTGAGAGGAGAGGGGAGGGAAGGGGATTAAAAAAAGAAACAGGTTGTATTATGTACATGCACCTATTCCCAAGATGACTGCAACTTGCAAGTGCTCTAAACATGTATATATATATATATATATATATATATATATATATATATAGATAGAGAGAGACAGAGAGACAGAGACACACACAGAGACACACACAGAGACAGAGACACACACAGAGAGAAGTGTCATATGCTTACTTTCATTTATGGAATCTGTTGGGGGGGACAACATTAAAATATAGGACAGACTATCAGAGAAGAGAAAGTGGATCTTGGGGAGGGGAGAGGAGATGGCAAAGGAAGCCAACACCGCCTTGCATGGACACAGATGGATGTGATTAATGCATGCTGTATGTATGTGTGAAAATACCACAGTGAAACTAATTGCTCTTTTAGTGCATATGCAATAATAAAATATAATTTATATTTCTTTATGTTATCTATCTGATGAAAACTTTTTCTTCTAGTTTCTTTTACAATTTTGCCATGGTTTTCTTTAGCTCCTTGAAGACATTTAAGAGCTGATTTAAAGAGTTTATCTATTAAGTGTAATTCGTGAATTTCTTCACATAGACTTCCTATTAGCTTCTTGTTACATGTAAATAGGCAGAGCTTCTTATTTCTTTGCACACCTCATAATTTCTCATTGAAAATGGATGTTCTAAATAATGCAGCGTAGCAATTCTAGACACAAGACACTCCCTATCCTCAGAATTTTTTATTGCTGTTGGTTGTGGTGTGTCTTTTGTTTATATTAAGTGATTTTTCACTATTATTTTTTAGAAGTCTGCATTATTTGTCACCGCACTGCTGAAATCTGTGTTCCATTTGCCTGCTCATCAAGCTAGTGTCTTGGTGGAGTTGCCTCAGCTTAAGAGGGGTGGGGAAAAGCTATAAGAAATAAATCAGACACATGAGCACATTTATTTCCTACAACTTACAGCTTAACAAGGTGGGGGGGGGGAATAAAGGAAAAGAATCAGGGAAAAGAAGCCAGATGGTGAATCAGAATGTCTAGGCATTGGTGCACTCTTGATGTTTGACCAGTCTACTTGTGCCTCTGTCTCAATCCCTACATTCTTCTTGTGCCAAGTCAAAAAGTCCACTTAGGTGAGCATTTAAGACATTTTTAAATATCTCTGAATATGTGTCCAGCCCTGGACATGGGCTTAAATTTCTTAGTAATGAGGGAGGTTCTAAAAACTCCTCTCTCCTACATATTTTCTTTCTCAGACTTGGCCCCAAAATTTTTTATTTCAGCTCCTAGGACAGTAGAATTCTTACATTCTCACTAATTTTTCAGTTGCTACAAACTCCATTTTACCCTCACAGCATTGCATCTTGTCTAAGGCCGTGATTCTTTCTCTGGCTGGAACTATGCCTAATGCCTTTTATCTTTTCTACCTTCCAGCCCCTGCAAGAGTTAACAGATGCTAAATTTATTACTACCCATATATTTCTATGCATTTATTCTAAGGCAATATAGGTTCTAATGGAAAAATAAACTTTGGAGAGATTATTGAATAAGGCTCATGGGATAACTTCTAAAGGAAAAAAGATTAGGAAGGTTTTTTTCAATCTACATAATATGCTAACATTAGAATATCATCACTGAAGGTGCTGCAAAGATGTGCAGATGGTTTATATCTGGATATATTCTGGGAGTAGCCATTATAACTCTAGACTCAGCATCATGGATTCAGAAATCATGTCAAGAACCCAAGCAGCAAGCAACCTCTTGGCTGACTCTCTCTTTTTTATCAATAAACTAATAATTTACTTAAATTAAGCAAAAAATTTATAAATTATTAGCTATTAATAATAAATGTTTTAACAATAATTAATTAACTAATAATTGATACATGATAAATCGAAGACTGATTCTCAGTGACCAAAATCACATGACATTGTAGTATAATTCAGACCAACCTATTGATTTAAATTATATATATGCAAGTTAATGCTTTGCACAATAAGCAGAATGGCTATATATATATATATATATATAGAGAGAGAGAGAGAGAGAGAGAGAGAGATTATTAACAAAGCAAAATAATGAATAATATTGAGAAATGCAATCTTTAGATAGTGGAGATATTTCTTGAACTATTCCTAGCATCCGGAATATGGGTATATGTTACTGTTTACGTGTAGTGTCTCTCTCTCTCTGGACACACCGAATCAACACTATCAGAATGATTCTCTCCTGGGATGTTTCTCTCCACCTCCATGCTCCCATGCAAGATTTTTTTAAACATATTTTTTCATCAGCTTTAATAGCATCATTGGCCAGGCTACAGGAGTCTTTTGCATCCTGTCAACCCTTGACTCAACTGCCTATGCACGTCTATTCCTGACTGGAAGGGACATGAATCCTCCCTGAAAAGAGAACTACTTCAGAAGATTAATCTCATGAGTTTTGTGAATTGACCTCCCAAAGATACCTAAGCTGCTTCTTTCAGGACTCTGACTCTTTTTTTAAAATTATTGATACATTTTAGATACACATAGTGATCACATTCATCATTGGGAATTTGTATCCATACCTGATGTATCTTGATTTTTCTGATTTCCCCAATGCCTTCATTCATTTTTACTCTTCTTCCCTTCCTGACTTACAAAAATCTTTGCTTCCATTTTCCTTCCATTCCTTTTGTTTCCCCTTTCTTCTTTTCCTCTCCCCCTCCTTTGTTCCTTTTTCCATTTGAATATTTTCTCCCCATTTTGCAATGTATGTTATACATTTGGGTCCTTATTTACATTTTCAATTTTTTCTACCAATGAGACAATGTGATATTTATCATGTGTCTGATTTATTTCACTTAAAAGCGTGCTCTCAAAGTTCATTTATTTACCTGAAAATGCTTCAAGTTTGCCCTTTCTTTACAGCACAATAGTACTCCACATCTTTTCTCATTTATCCATTGATGGGTATCTGGGTTGTTTCCAAGTTTTAGCTATTACAAACTGTACTGCTATCAACATAGATGTGCATATATCACTGTGGTATGATGCTTTTTAATTCTTTTGTAAGATACAAAGAAAGAGAAGAGCTGGGTCTAATGGAACCTCTAGTCTTACTTTTTGAGGAATCACCATACTGATTTTTACAGTGGTTGCACCAGTCTACACTCCCAAGAGTGGTGAAGGGTTGTTTTTTCCTCTGCAGCCAATCCAGCACTTGTTACTGGTTGATTTCTTGATAATAGCCATTCTTTCTGGAATGAGATGAAATCTCAGTGCTATTTTAATTTACCTATCTCGAATGACCAGTAATGTTGACCATTTTTTCATGTATTTGCCATTTGTGCTTCTTCATTTGAGAGGTATCTATTCATTGCAGATGCCCATTTTTGGATTGGGTCTTTAAATTTGGAAGGACTAATCTTTTCGATTTCTTTATAGATTCTAGATGTTAGCCCTATGTCAGAGAAACAGGTAGTAACATTTTTTTCCAGCTCTGTGGGTTTTCCATTCACTTTTTTGATGGTTTCTTTTGCTGTGAAAAAGCTCTTCAACAAGATGAGATCCTATTTGTTGATTCTTTGTGTTATTTCCTGTGTGATCAGGGTTTTGTTCATAAAGTCTTTGCTTACACCTACAGAACTCTGATCCTTGATACCTTGCTCAGTTATCCTGAGTCGCTTTCTGATTCCACATTTCTTTAATTATTTACCAACTAATGCAGTTACATTTCAATTCATGAACAGTTTTAGGTAATATAGATATTTTATAGTTCTTGTTACTAACCAAAATGATTTCCAGATTATGTCTTGGTTCCCACATAGTCAAGGTATATACTCAGTCTTTTAGAAACCTCCTATATATGGTCCCAATAGATTATGTCCTTAAAGGGGTTGGTCAAATATCAACAGACAAAAATGACTTGGGTTCTAGACTTAAGAAAACTCTCACTTTTCTCGGTGAATTACTCTGCATGGACAAATCTGGTGTTTGTTCTCCAACTTTAACAAAACTAGCGCATTGCATCTGGATAGCACTTTGAATCAATTTATTGAATTGTTTACACTTTCTTTGACTTATTTTTCCCCTAAAGGAAAACTGTGATCTATACATGAGTAGTGAGAAATATCATGATACAGTAGGAAAAAGAACATTAAAATCAATAAGAGTCAGTGATAAAAATATTGCATTGTCTTTTACTGATTGTATGATCTTGCTTAAGTGAATTAGGCCCTCCAAATTTTAGTTTCTTCTCTTTTAAAAGATATTTAATTTTTGTCTTTTCAAGAAAGGGTTTCACTATGCAGTTCAGTATATTGTACTCACTTTGTAGCCCAAGTTGGCTACTGCAGCCTCCAGAGTACTGGGAATACAAGTGTGCACCACCACACCCAGCTCAGATTCTTGAATAATGGTTATTTCCTTCACAGGATTGTTGAAAGGATGGAATGAGATGTTTAATGTGCCTGGCCCTGTGTCTGGTCCCTAGTGTGTCCCTTGTGTATCCATTCCCTTCTTTCATTTAGTAGCACAGGTTTCCACTTTTTTCTGTCCCACTACAAGTTACTGCTTACCTCCTCTAGAGCCGTGGAACGCTGCTTCTCGCATAAACCTCCTCTGCAGCCCGCAGCATGGTACCTGGAAAAGAGTAGATGCTAATATAGTGTAATAAAGCATGACCAAGCCCAGATTGGCCAGCTGTTTTCACTGACTTTCTGAATCAGTCGGCTTTTTAGTATTCATTTGTCAACATTTCAATTTCAGAGACTTCAGAATTGCACATCTCTGAATGACAGGTATTACAGACTATTTCATTTCATCTTTATCCAAATCCTAGAAGGTAAACTTAATTACCACCACCACAGGGAGTGAAATATTAAAGGAGTTTACCTTTCAAAAGGTCTAGGTGAGCTGGGGATATAGCTCAGTGGCACAGCACCTACCTGACAAACATGAGGACTTGAGTTCGATACCTGGTACCAAAAAAAAAAAAAAAAAGTTATAGGTAGTAGAAGTCATGTCACCCTGGTCAGTCTATTCCCCTGGTCTATGTATTGAGCTGTTATTAGTGAGCACTGTATTGCAATGTTCTGACGGTACAGGATTATTGTGTATATGTTGTTTGTTATGCCCTCGATCCTCAACACATTGCTGGAGTTGGTATAGCTACTAATGAATACTGGAGTAATTGTGTACTGAATGAAATATTGTGCATCTGTTCTTCTGAAACAGAGGCTGTTATTATCTGTACTTTACATCTACTAGAAAAATAACTGGAAGCAAAGAAATCTTAGCAATTTAACCATAGACACAGTTCATAGGAAACATAACATTTTAAACAAAATCTTTGGACCAAGTACTAAATACCCCATTTAAGGAAAGACAGGTAAATATTTATGAAGGAAAGGAGGAAAAAAGGAGGGGAGGAGGGAAGGAGAAAGAAAAGAAAAAAAGAGAGGAGAGAGAAAGAAAAGAAGAATTTAAAAGTGACATTGACATTCTCCCATTAGCCCTGAGTATGCTTACAAATTCTTTAGCAGCCCAGAAAATAATAATGGGTCATGAAACACTTCTCAGCCCTGGCCCCTCACCTTTTATGTTTGTATATTGCCACTTTCAAAATCATTAAGCCCGGGACTGTTCCTGAGGTAATTCTGAGCTCATAACAATTGCCTGGGAGTCAGAGGCTGTATCCCAACAGCTTAAATATAACAATGGTAGGTTCTTTTCAAAGGGTACATTTTCTCTCACAGCTGCCAACTCTGCTTTCTATACAAAGTAAAAATAATGATCTTTCCATTATGGGAGCACTAGTATTGTTCTTTTCCATCTTAGCTTATATTAGTGCTTAAATTATACGCCCCAAGTCTCCAGGGGTTTTAACTTGGCTGGGGAACTTTTCCTGAGGCCAAATAGAGGCGGTAGTAGCAAGAGACTTCTATTGTAGCTTCCTGCAGAGCCACCGGCAAAATTACAGCACCAAAATTGGCTCCAGATATCATTATTTGTCAGCCACTAAAGGTCACAGATAGAATCTGTGCAGTCAAAACCCAGCACACTTTGTCACGCCAGGTCATTTACTCTTCTTCACCTGTTCTGCTCATTAAGACAAAACGCAAAGTAACCCCTGCTCATTTGCTATAGCTATAAAGGCTATCTGCATCTAAATTCTTGGTTACAGGACTTTTCTTTAAAGGTAATAAGCACCTGGTCATTTTTACAAAAGGACTTGCATGATCTTTTCACAAAGCAGTTAGATTCTTTGCAGGTCAGAGATCAGATGAGAAGTGCGTATGGACCCAGTAGAAGTTGAAGTGAAAATGGAATCCAAGTAATGGAGAGGAGAGGGAAGATATTTTGATAACATAGAGCTGTCTTCAACTCTGGTGAGTACAGTACTGTGTTGTGATGCACTCATGCTGCAACTATGAATGTTGCTTGTCTGCACCTATGAGTCTTGACTTTGCTTCTCAGTTAAGGTTCGCTTTGCTTAGCTCCTTGTTTGTGAAAGTCCCTGGAGCAATCCTTTGATTCAAGACTTCACGGAGATGACAGGATTATCTGAGGAATGTTGAACCACACTCTAAAATAAGAACCACACATGATATAAAATACATAATGGGAGCAGAATTACTTATAACACTGTACAGAAAGCATCTAGGTGGTTTCTAATACTAATCCCTAATCTCTATTTACTATAAAGTGGCTTTAAACAGTCGTCTGAAGACTGATTTTCTTCAATCGTTCATTTTCTGAATATTCCCGTCTGTATTTTCCAGGTTTATCCTACCTACTGTTACTTGATGGTACAGTCAACTTCTTCAAGGAACCATTATTTTTAAGCCCTGTTTTAAGGTAAAATTAAAATATATCTTTTCAATCACAATGTTAGGATGTTATCGCCATACAATATGACAGCGACTATCCAGAAATGTTAGCGAAAGTCCATCTTTTCTTCTTTTAGCTTTGAGGAATTTGTGTGTGTGTGTGTGTGTGTGTTATATAACAACTCTGGGTTCTTAGGTCTTTCCAGTCAAATGCGATCTCCAAAAATTTGATGGACAGTATAATTTTGAGATATGGTTTAAGCTAAAATGAACTTTTCTCTGGACATATGTATGGACATATGGCATCTTTTGACAATGAAATCACTCTTCCAACTGCACCGAGATTTTCTTGTTTCAATATCCCACAACCCATTATTCTATAAGTTGCTAAAACTTATGCCAAAAGTGCATATTAAAAAAAATTAATGTGTAGATTGAGAAACTGTTAATTAGGCTTTCATAGCAATTTATTCTTTTAATAAGCATGTCTTTTTATTAAAGACTCATTTCAGAGCACAGTTGTGTTTTCTGCTGGCACGAACCTTCGTTAATGTGAGGACAAAATTACAGATATACCTCAATGCTTTGCAAAGACTACTACGAATTTCACATTTTCTGCATCTTTTACAGTTTTGACAACAACAGATGTCTAAGTTTGTGTTCTATTGTATAAGACAAGGAAAGAAAAACATTGGAAACTGTTTCTGAGTGTCTATTTATGTAGCCCTTCTAGAAAGCCTTTGTTGTCTCCTAACCTGTAATTGGGAGGGGGAATGAGAAATTCCCCATGAGTCCATCCGGGTCTCACAGCCTGTTGCTGTAATCTAAGCTCTTTCTTCGCTTGCTACACCACCTTCTATCATTATGGTTACAGTTATTGCCAGTTCTACTGCTACGAATGGGATGATAGCTGCTGTTTTCAGTGTAGGTGACACTGCCTACTATTGTTGCTGTTCTACCTCTGTCACCACAAACGCCATTTTAGCCACCTCACATTTGCACTGAGATTTCACTTGCAAGGAGTTTTCCTGTCTATTTTCTGCTTGAAAACTGAAAATCAGATGCAGCTTGAATCCTGAAAGTTAGAGCAAGTAAGCTCTTTCACGGAGGAGAGCCCCTGGATTCTCTTATCAGCAACTTTCTTTTCAATTGTCGAAATGTTTGCTTTGACTGAGTCAACCTCCATTTTCCTTCAGCTTTTCTAATCTTGATTGAGAATAAAGTTAATTTGATTCTGTTGGAGCTCTGTGTGCCCAACAGCGGGAGAAATGATTCCTAGAATCCTTTGTTACTCTGACTCCGACACACTAGTACTTTTCAGTTCTTATTGTTGCTTGAACAAATTCAAGTATTTTAATCTGGAGATTGGAATATTTGAATATTGTCTCTAAAGTGAAGATAAGACTGATGCTATTTGTCCTCATGTGCATTACTGACAGTTTTCTTGGGAACCTCCCACTTATCAGAGATACATGACCAATTGAGCAATCAAGCTTGTATGTTCTTTAGTTACCCTAAATTAGTCTATGCTCCAGTATGCTTAAATGGTTAAAAAATGCTTATGAATGTTGAGAGTCAGATTTGCTATGCACAAAAGTATTCTATTTGTTATTTAAGGGCTTAAATTTAAAAAAAAAATTCAGTCATGGTACTTCCAGAAATAGTTTAAAAATATTAACAACTATAAATTTACTTGGCTTTTTTAGTCTGGCATGGACATATCTTGGGCTCATAGACTGTCAGATATAATTATTAGCTTCATGATGCCCAATGACTGAAGTTCATATAGTACCTTTTCCTGGCTCAGAGAAATACACTTTTCCAAAGTTTGAAATCTTTTATCCAGTGAAACCCTTGTATAACATTCTCTGATACTGGTTCACTTATGTGACATACAATCCCAGTTTGATGCCAAGAACAGTAGAGGTTCCTAAGTAGAGTAACAGAGTTACAATTCAGGCTTCATTTATAATTTGTAGGTCAGAGTCCTCAGTGATCTTATCTTCTTAAGTGGAATGACCGATTCTCAAAACCTTGTGGCATATAATATAAACACTGACCTGCAAGCATGGAGAGTCTTTCCAACAGATTTAGGCATTCCTGATACCTTTATCTCCAAAATGGTACTTTACTCCTCACTGTTGTATGGGCATCCAAATATTTCAGTTTATAATTACTACAGAGCAAACTGGAGGAAAGGAAATGCAAATAATTCTAAGACAAAAAGGGAATGGCAGTGATAATTGGTGGTACTTTCATCAATCAGGAGATGGAAGAGATGTAATAATTATGCCAGATGCAGAACTGAATATTAATGGGGCAGTGAAATAATTGCCCAAACAAGTTAGCTCATGACCTTGCCACATAAGGGTGAAAACCCAGTGTAATTTGTACAGATTTCACTTGATAAGCCTTGACTCCACAAAAATCACATTACAGAACCATCATGAGAGATAAATGAGAATCACCAACTACAGTGAATGTGGCATAGAAGATGCTGGAAAAATTAATGATTCTTTGTATAATACCACATTCCAGTCTAGCTGAAGATGGTTGTCACAAAGTCTTCACACAGCTCTCTGATCAAGTCCAGAAATATCCCTGGCACCTAAGTTGGGTACCACACTTGGGTAAAAGGAAAAGCAAACAATTCTAAAACAAAAGTGAATAGCAATGATAATCTGTGGTCCCTTCACTGATCAAGAGACTGAAGAGATGTAATAATTATGCCAAATTCAGATTTGGACATCAATGGGGTAGAAAAATAACTAAGTTTTCCCAAAGATGGGGAAGACTCCAAGAGGAGATCTTGGCTAGATATCCTCAAGACTGCACAAAATACTAACAACAGATTTGGTTTTGGAGAGACAAAATCGAGACTCCAACTTCAGTGCTTCTTGTCCAGGGTGTTTCTGCTTGGGTCCCTCTAGCTGAGTCATGATTTTTCTTGGTAAGCCCTACAGCCTTCTCTGTCCTGTGGATACTACCATCCACAATTCCCTTAAGTACTCACCCTATCCCACTTAATGATCACAAATTATCACAAAATTGTCTCTTATGCATTTTTTTCTTTTTTAAAATGCCAAATAGGGATACTGAAGCTCAAGGACCCCTAACATCTTTAGGTTTGAATTTGAAATTAACAGCATATAAACTAATGGAGCCAAAGATAAGCAATGAATGATTAGGTAGTAAGGGAATCAAGTATGGCTTTTGAAGACAGAAACTGTGTGTTTGTGTGTGTGTGTGTGTGTGTGAAATACTTGATCTGAATTAAATTTGAACAACATGACCATATTTGAAATATAATTTTGTTTTTTGTATTAGGAATCAAACTTAGAACCTTATACTTGCCAGGCAGGCACTGAACCACTCACTGAGCTATATGCCTGACCCTTGAAATATGATTCCTAAATCTCCCTTCCCAAATGCATCAGCTCCATCAGACAAACATCACATGATATCACTTCTATGTTCAATCTAAAAAAAGTCACATGCCTAGAAGCAAGGAGTTCAGTGACGGTCACTGGGGGAATAAGGAGATAGTTGGTAAAAAGTACAAATTTTCAGACCAGAACAAATTCTGGAGATCTATTGTATGGCATAGCCATTATCATTGATAGTAATAAATAGTTTCTTTAAAATTGCTAAAAGAATAGATTTCAAATGTCCTCACAAAAATGAGTATGCAAACTGATGGCTATGTTAACCCTACTGGTGATTTATACCTTCACATTGTGAGCCATTCTTGAGTTCTATCAGCCATGCACGCTGTGCTTCCTGAAGGTATCCTGTTTTGTTCATGCCTCCTACCATTTTATTCCAAGCTGTCATCATATCCCATGGCACAAGAGCATGCAGCATACAGTCTGGTGGGGTAACAGCCATCCTACTGGTGTCTGATTCCTTCTTATTTCCCTGCTATCCACTGTGTGTATTGAAACCAGCTTCAAGAGATCTCCCTTTACTTCACAAAATACCACATTGTCATGTTCTAGCTCCCTCCTCTTGTTTTATTTGTTTTCTTAGCCCTTATTGTCCCTTGGGACTGTGTTATCCATCTGCTTATGTCTTCATAGGCCATGCTGTCTACCAGGCTAAAGTCCTGGAAAGCGAGTTTTATCTTTTTTGTTCAAGATTGTATCCCTGGAATTGATAACAGTAGTGACACATAGTGGCAACTCAATAAAAAAGAGTGAATGGCTATTAGCATTTGTGGGGGGGGGCTATAGAAATATTTTGCAATGTCCGTATATGTTTTATGATATATTTGCTATTTAAATATGTGCATTTAGCCAGGGATATAGCTCAGTGGCAGAGTGCCTGCCTGGCAAGTGCAAGGTTCTGAGTTTGATTCCAGATACCAAAAATAAATAAACGCATTGGAAATCATATTACTAATTATAATTATAATCAAAAATAGATAGGCCAAGAGTAGCCTTCTGCTACTTAGAATGAAAGATTTACTGTTTAGATGTTGCCCAAATAGATTTAACAAGGTCACTGAATCTTGTCTTCAAGACAAGAAATACTTCAGAATTAAGTATTTTTGGACAAATTACAAGTCTAAGTTAAAAATCTGAATCTTTATGCTTTCAAGATAAAAATGTTGATAATTTACTAGCTTCCCTATGTTAGGTTGGAGACTTCACTTTGAAGACCATTGATTTAGAAGGTTCATTTCATGAGAAAAAGAGTCTCAAGCACATGCAGTGGCTCTACAACTAAGATTCTATATAAAGTACTAAGATTCATGAGAGGTATTTACCAACATACAGAATGACCAGGAACTCTTCTAGAATGAAGACTGCTGGAGCCCATCTCAGATTTACTATGCTAATCATCTTTTCATCAATATACAAAATACCGAGATAATCAGTGTTTTGTTTTGTTTTGTTTTGTTTTGTTTTTTAAATAAAGGTTTCCTTGGGCTCACGCTTTTGCAAGTACAGTTCCATGCTTAGCTGACTTTCTGGGGCCTATGGAAAGGGTACTCACAATGGTAGGGACCCTATGCTGGAGCAAAGCCGCTCACTTCCGAGGTTGGTAGTGAAGAGCTGGAAAGGAAAGGCAGCAGTTCCATTCTCCTCTTGGAGAACAATCTCCAACAACTGCTATGCCTCCCGGAAGGACTCATCTTCTTCGATGCCCCACCATTTTTCAGCGGTGCCACTCTGGGAACCACACCTTGAATGCATGGGCCTCTGGAGGATGTTCCAAATGCAAATTCAGCAGAATTTTTGAGCCAGGCCCCTCCTTATTTAAGAGATCCCCAGGTGATTCCCATTGCCTCTGCTTATGGCTCACTTCCAGGTCACGGATAGCCTTCAGAATCTCCTCAAAGTTCCTGAATGGGAGGTGGAAGAAGGAAGAGAGGAACCAGTCATGTCTCTGCCTGTGAGGGTTACAGGGGATATAATTAGATAAGGAGGAGATTCATTGGAGGTTTCAGGTTCAGTTTGTTAACCACAAGATAATAATCTCAACTGTGTGTGTGAGCTTTCAGGACTGGGATTCAGATTTCCTTTTCTGTGTTTTTCCAGTTTGTGGCAAAGTGCTGGACATGGCAGACAACCAACCATGACTTGTCCAGTAGAAGCTAAAATAACACTGGACCTCATCATCTCTTACAAATGTAGCTTTGATTGTTATCTGCATGGAAAAATAAGAGTCAATAAGACTATTTTCACCCACTATAAAAAAATACCAATTACATGGAATTTCAGGATGTAGATGTCAAAGAATGACAACCTAATTTGACATTCATTGTGTGCTAGTAGCCAATTTCAAATTCACCATTGATTTATTTATTTAGGAAATTTTCATTGAGTGCCTACTATGTACCACAAAATGTGCTCAGCATTTGGAATAAACTGTTGGGCAAAGCAAACAAGTGCATATGGATTTTGCATTATTTGGGGGAATGGAAATTAAACAAAGCATAAAAATAATTAGTAAGGCATTTTATAGTTCATCAGAATCTACTGAGTGGCAGAATAGAAAGAAATTGAGCAAGTTGAGAGAGAGCCTATATAACAAGGTAGATTGTCAAATTAATAAAGGGAGGAATCTTATTTTGTATTATGTTGTAAACATTATAATTATTATTCCTATTTTTCAGAGTCACTGACAGCATTTTGTACATGTTTGCAAGTTAAGCCAAGATTGCATTCCTGGACCAAAAAAGGAGCTGCATTCAGACCCAAGTAACATGAAACATTCCACAACTTATACTTCTGGAAATTCCGCTTTATATGTTCTCTTCCATTGGCAGATGAGGTACACACCATTTGTATTTAGGAGAATATTATAACTGCAGCTCTGGGTCCACTGTGGTGGTCTTCAAGGAGTTCCAGGCAGAAGAAGTAAGCAACTCCAGCTCTCATAATCCCCATGTGAATTACCCAGTAGGGAAAAGGAGCCCTGGGCCACCCACGGGGTCTACTGTCCAAACAAGACTCATGATTCCAATAAAGAATCAATAACAAAATGGCCGAGGCATATTTTCTCGCTTACTGAAATGGGGAGGTGTCCCCTGGGGGATCATGCCAGGGTAAACAAGAAAGTGAGCACAAGGACAGTTACACATTTATTTTTAGTTTCAATTAATAATTTCTGCTGAGCTATCAAAGCTAGGAAGATGTTCTGAAAACTTGCAGTATAATTACTTTCTAATTGCTGGAAATGAATAGACATCTGAGTGCAATATTCCTGCATTTTCTTAATTGTAAAATTATTGGACATCATTTTACACACTCTAGCACCTTTGTTATTACCTGGGAGAAATAAAATGATGTTAGGTACATGGGTAGTTCATGTGAAAGGAGACCTCAGAGATTGCCTTGCCCAAACTCTTCATTTTAGAGATGATGAAATTTAGAGACTCTGGGAAGGAAAAGGCCAGGCCTGAGATTCGCTCAAACTGTGTTGAAGAAGAGCCATTGTGGTTAGATATCGTAGGTTATTAGCATTGGGAATCGTCTGTTTCTTTGCTCTCATTCTTAGATGTGGAAAATGAATCCTGATATGAGTTAATGGACTTCCTTGTTGGAATCCTACTCTCTCCAACACATCCCTCATACAACTCAGTGATGTTTTCACTGTAAGTATATGTACCATTCACTTAAAACTCCTCAGTGATTCTCCACCCTTAAGCATGGTTCGGTTAGCTCTCCCCAGAGGCCCTTGTGTTAAAGGCTTGGTCTGCTTCCCATGGTGCTATTTACACGTAATGGAATCTTTAGGCGGTAGGGTCTAAGCTAAGGAAGTTAGATCATTGGGTTGTGCCCTCGAAGAAGATAAGGAGATCCGAGGGCTCATCTCTCCCTTCTCCCCTGACCTCTCTCCCCCTTCCCTTCTCTTTTCTCCTCCCCTCTCCCTTCTCCTCTCTCTTCTCTCCTCTGTCCTCTCCTCTGTGCCTCTCTCTCTCTCTCCAAGTTTCTCTCTCTCTCTCCAAGTTTCTTATCCACCATGAAATAAGCAGTTGGCTGTACTGGGCACTGTTTGCTACCACATTCTGCTTTGGCCCAGTCACAGAGCAGTAGAAGCAGTAGGTTATGGATTGGAACCTTTGAAATTATGAGTCAAAATAAACAGTGTGTTTCTATGAGTTGATTTGCTTCAGATACTCGTTACTTACAATAACAGAAAGCTAACACAGCCATTTTCAGAGTAAAGTTGGATTTTCCTCTCCAATATTTGCCCTTTACCTACCTTGGCAGGTTCATCTGTTCATGTCCTACTATTTTATTTTGTCTGCCACCATACACTCTATCTTTACTCCATGTTTACCATTACCTTGGTCTTGGTCCTCTTTACCTACAGGTTTTATTTTGTTATCCAGGATGCTTTTTCTGCCTCCTCATTTTTTAGGGGGTAGATTCCTTTTTGGTGCATATCTCTGTCCTTTGTATGTTATGTGCCATTTAAGATTTTGTATATTGCTGTCTATTTTTCTACTGAAAGACAGTTTAGAGCAGGAATTCTGATTTTA
Source organism: Hydrochoerus hydrochaeris (assembly GCA_004027455.1). Lineage (NCBI taxonomy): Eukaryota > Metazoa > Chordata > Mammalia > Rodentia > Hydrochaeridae > Hydrochoerus > Hydrochoerus hydrochaeris. The sequence continues at coordinate 138,425 of PVLA01001971.1, forward strand.
TACAGCTTAGTCATGTTCATCTTTCTGTAGGACTTTGCTTTTATCCATGAATAATCTACCATAAATACTTATTGAAAGAATCAGTGATTGATTGAATAACTGAATGACTTGTGGATTGATAAAAGTGATGGGTTTCCAATAACATTATTGAAATACGTTTCAAAAGAAAATGAAACAAAAAGTGAAAACAGAAGTTTGGCCTCTTACTGAAAACATTCAAATAAAAAATATCCATGTGGAATTTCACATTACATCTGTGGAATGACATCTGTTTGATTTGGATCTATTTTTCAAAGGCATTCTTCTGCACTTATCTCTCTTAGTTTCTCTATATGTACGTCTTGGCTCCCCATGTCCATATATCTGTAAAAAAATTTTATTAAAATTATGCATGGCATATTGTGCATGAGTTCTTCATTTATTTTTTCACATGGTAATTGAGCGTACACTGATTTGATATTATGTTCTGCTGATGGACGAAAAAATGAGCAAAATTAAAGGATCTTGTGGTCTAGGAAGATAGACAAAAAACACAAAGTGGTCATTTATATCCCAACATAATATACATAAAGTCCAAATGCATTTTGCAAAGAATGTGGGGAGTTCACAAAGCTATTTGTATTTGGATATACTGAGAAAATATTGTGAAAACTGCCTTTTAAGTAGAAGACTACAAAATTTTGACAGGAGTAGACTTCATAGTAAAATCATATCCTGATCTCTTCTTGAAACAAGATAATATCATGATCTCTCCTTGGAGCAAGTCTTATTGTTTTACTATTGAAATATTTGTACATCATGATCTCAGGAGTAGTATGGTAAGTATTATTTAACATGGGTTTTTAGTTTCCCAACAGTTTGTTTTAGACTGCAGAAGGTCACCAAGTGCTAACAAGGTAAATATACTTAGGATGGCAAAAAACAAAAGGAAATTGTAGCTAATGAAATCCTCCAATACAAGCTTTTCACTCATTTAATAAATATTTACTAGGGAACTTCTATGAGGTAGCTTTATACTATACTTGTTGAAGATAGAGAAATGACAATGCATCATCTTTATTCCTAAAATCTTGTGGTGAATCTGACTTGAAAACAAGCAATAAGAATATTGGTCATAGGAGACACCTGAGAGAAAGTGTTAGTTGAGCTTATTCTTGAAAAAGGAGTAGGAATTTGCCATATATGCCATAAAAGAAGTAGAGGCAGTACAGATTAATGAGCACAGAAAAGGAAAATGATGCATGCTATTGGACCATGTACTGTTCAAAGATGTAAATGATTCTTTTGTTTGCTGACTGGCTATAGCACATCTTATTTGCTTTTTAGTGCTTGCGTTGTTGTCAAAAATGGTCATCTTTTGTCTTACAAAAGTTTTCTTCCCTTTTCTTTATCTGGCTTTTGTGCTATTGTCATATATCTAACTTCGACATATTTATACACCATATAATTTTTTTCAGTTTTTCTTTAAAGCATGTTTTTAAAGAAATTTTTTAAAACTAGGAAACATGTCTCATCTACTGATATAGTCATCAATTTCTGGATTCTTTTCTCGCTTATGTAGATTATAGTTTCCAAAGGGTACCATATTCCATTTGAAAGACTTTCTTTAATATTTTCTTGAATATTTGGCCTAGTATAGATCTACTGTTTAGGGATTATTTAACCTTTTGTTTCTCCATAGTTTTTATTTTGCCTTCATGTCTGGAAGGAATATGAGCCAGGTACGGCCTTCATTGACACAGCTCCTTCCATGCAATTTGCAAGTAATTGAATGTTGCTGTGCTAGTGTCTTTTAGTTTGATCTGCTGTTGATGCCATTCTTATCTTTGTTCCTCTATACATAGTGTTATTTTTGTCCTCTCTTGATTTTTTAAGGTTTTCTTTATTTATTGTTAAATGTTTGTATGATGGTGTGTCTTGGTTTGATGTTCATGATCGTTATACTTTGGTTTGTTGAGTTTTTAAAATTTGTAGCCTAATATTATTAAACAAATTTAGAAAATCTCCTGCTGTTTGTACATTCTAGTGTGCCTTCACTGTTTAGGTGCTCCAATTGAATAAACCTCATATCACTTAAATGTTTCCCAAGCTCTGTTGATGTTTCAATATTTTTGTCTTTTAGATTCTATTTGAATAATATCCATTGATGTATTGAATTTTATTTATCTTTTCAAATATCCTAGCTGATGTTTATCTCATTTGGTGTATTTTTAACCCAAAATGCTATATATTTGCCACTAGACATACAATTTGAGACATATTTTAATATTTTCCACATCTTTCTTTAATATGTTAATATATTCTTCAACCTTGCTGAACATATGAATAATATTTTATTGAAGTTTTGGATTATTGTTGTTATCTATATAATGCCCAGACCTGGTTCTATTAGCCAATCTTATTCTTCAATATAATGACATTTAAAAAAATTTTCAGCCTGTCTAATAGTTCCCTGGTAGAATGATACTGAATTTCACCTTATTGTATTAAGTATCTCTGTGACCTTCAAATATACTTAAGCTTTGTTCTGAGATACACATAATTCCATTGAAAACAGTTCTAGCTTTTTGAAGTGTGTTTCTTAGGTTTGGTTGGCATGGTCAGAGTATCCTTCATTAGCATAGGGCTAATGTTACTACACTACTGAGACAATACTCTTCCTTTGTTGTGTAAGTGAATGACATCAGAAAAGTGACATCAGAAGCAGCAAAATTTAGAAGACACTGGCAAAACGATTTAATTTCTGTAGGTTTCATGCAGTGAGGAGGGTACTATCACCAGAGGAGGTTGTATCTGGTGAATATATCTTTCAAAGTAAAGGAAAATAAAGACTTTACAGATAGCCAATTCTGAAATAATCAATCAGCAATAGATTGACAACATGAGATGGTCCATATATTCTCAAGTTTTGATTTATTAATTTAGCTACCTTTCTACCTTGGCTCTGATTGGTAGAACCACATACAATGTTAGTCCTGTATGAGCTGCAGAGATTGTTTCAAATATTCCTTTCTGAGAGCCCTTTTCCCAGCCTTTGGCAGTGCCTCACGTGTATGTACTGATCAGTGCTTAGATGCAGATTTCAGGAGAACTCCCTTCACAACACAGATCTCTTTTTGAGTAGTTTTATTATCTACCTATGTTGATCTCTTCTCCAGGACTCTGGTCTTTAAGTTCTACTAGTATTGGTCTCCACTAAATGTTCAGCTGCATCTTATTCATTTAGGGAGGCCAGGGTTCTCTTTGGATTTCTCTTCTTTTCACTGTATCCTAGAAAGCCTCCAAGTAGTAACTAGGTAATTTCAGAATTTAACCTTATCTGTTTACCTTCTTTCATGGATCATTTTTCTCATCTGTCTTTTGTCCAATGTCTGAAAACCATTTTTTCATATATATCTTGTCTTAATTGCTAAAGGTAAACAGGAAGCACAAGTCATCCTTTGTGTGTTATCAGAATTCAGGTAGTTCAGGATTTCTTATCATTAATAAATAAATCTAGAGGACTGAACAGGAGTCATAAAATAATATGGCTAATTGTGATGGTAGATAAAGTACTTTGATGAGTGGTGAGAAAATCTCTAACTAGGAGACATAACAGGGTGATACAGACCTTATACTGAATATGAGGGAAACAGAATAAACTCAGAAATGAGGTTTTGAAAACAGTGCACATAAGACATTATGAAAATATAAGTGTGGACAATAATAATGACCACAGAATTGGGTGGGGAAATTTAAGCACTAATCAGATCTCAAAATTGACTGTACTCAATGTCATAATGCATGTATCTATGTGATGGTAGCTGTAGGGGAAAAGGAATATTTTACAAAAAAATCTAGTTTTATAATTTAGATCAGCGATATCATACCTTTTAGAGATGAAGCCCCAATCCCACTTATTTACCACAAGTACTAACAATGCAACTAAACCTAAGTTCTGAAGTTTTAGTTAGAAAAAATAACTAATCTATTAACATCTTTTGTCTTAAAAAATAAACAACTAACATGTATGCCACAGTTTAGCTACCACTGTTCTAGATCAACTGATACATAGAGCAAGGCAATCAAGAGAAAAAGGATTGCATCAGAGGGAACAAATTACTACGGGGAAGATAATCAACTCACTTGGGACTAGGTCAACTAAAAAGCCTGTGGAAACTAGAGTATGATGGATGATCCATTAGATTGTCAATGCATGGAGATAAGGAGAGAGGTCTTAATTAGATTAAAGTTTCAGAATTGTTAGTTATAGTAGTGTTAGGCTACTTAATCGTACCCCTTACTCTGGTAGCTCCTATGCACTCTTTCTCTGCTCATTTTTGCCCGCAGGCACGTTGGCTCTCTATTAAAAAGCCATTTCTCTACCCCCTCACCATAAGGCTCAAGTACTGTTTGAGGGTGCAATTTCTTACATCATGTGCTTGACAAGGAAGAACACATCTCTAAATCATGCATGAGGCATGTGTAGTGTTAACCAGACACAGAGATCTCTTTTATCTCTTGTGTAGCAGAGGTAAATTTAGACAAATCATATCCCAAGCTCAGTTTTCACACTTACCAATTATGGAACTTTTGATCAAATTACTTGCTCAGCAAAATCAAGTGATTGATTTACACGAGAGGATAATGATGATATTATGATTAACTAATGTATCCCATGTTGACTGTTTATACAGTGACACACAGACTGCTAGATGCTCAAGGGAGAGTGGTGATGTAGACTCAGCTGCCGTCACCAAATTTATCACCTCTCAGTGAGTACAATGCAAAGAAATTAATGACAATAGAACTACATAAATATGTTGAACATAATTACTTACTATAATTTGTATTTATTCCAAAGAATTAAAAAAAAATCTAATCAAATAATCTATGGGCATCTCTAAATGCACTGCCTGGCATAGCATAATTGTTCAATAAATGACCACAGCATTTCATTTGGAAGCAGTAAATGGTTGAAAACATTGCTGTTGAAGAAATAAGATTACCATGGTCCTCCATATCTTTGTGGTGGGGAAAGTGAAATGGCAGGGCAAGGATGGTGGTCAAAAAAGGTAACTGGAGCACTGATTGTATATGGACACATGTCTACATTTTAGAACATAATAGAATGAGAAATTTATTGCCATTAATGCCCCTCAAATAATTCCCTCACTTCGAACCCACTTGTCTCACAGTCTGGTCACTTGCTAAAAGAATTCTGAAAATCCTCATTTGTGAGCATCTGTTGATTTCTTACTGTTTTTTTTTTTAATCTGTGTTATTTCTATCCTTTTTTCTGTTTTGCTTTTTTAAAATTAAAGAAAAAGAGATACAGTGAATGCTTCTGTTGAGTTTCATTCGGTGGAAAGGCAGGCTTGCAGAAGCATTACCATGACGCTTCATCTGCCTGACTCACTAGATCTGTCACTGCTTGACTGCTGGTTCTTCCCCAAAGTCAAAATAACCATGAAATGTAAACATTTTGAATTGATTTGGGACATTGAGGCAGTCAAACCAGTGCAAAAAAAGAAAACAAACAAAACGGGACTTCTAGAACTCCATTAGAAAGTGCAAGGATGATTGGATAAGTATATTCAAAGCAGGGACAATATTTTGAAAGGAATTAATGGCAATGACTTTTATCATAGTGCTTTTTCTTAAGTTTAAAATTCACTGTACTTTTCTCACATATCATATGTTAAGAAATGATTTAGCTGAGTTATCAGTAGAGCTTCACTTTGTACCATGGAGCTCTTTGCATGACAAAGAATGTTTCACCATGAAGGAATTTTGTACACCACATGCATAGTATTACCCATAATTATATATGAAATATACATATACATATGCATGTATATGCTAATATTTAAAACTCTCACCACTTTCTTTTAGCTCGGTAAGTTTTACTAACTAGCCTTTGATCAATCTATAACCAGAAATGTCATTGGTGAATAATGCCATGAGAGTCATATTAAACATACCCTGCATAAGTGTATCCGGAGCAAAGATAAAGTGTCGACAGGATGATTGAGTTTAGCCTACAAAATTGATTATTTTACTTCCCAACTCTCCAGCCTTTAATTGAAATGGAGAGATCTGACAGAGCACCCCTGGCCTTGGCCGCGGTGTCTGGCACAGCCTGCAAACTGACACCCTGATTCGTGAAGGCACAGTGCCAGAGGTGCCGTAGGTCAATTCTGCCTCCCCATTTGGTCCTACCGAAGAAGCCTGATCAATGGGAAATCGGCCAGGTCGACACTCTGACGCCTTCCATCCTCAGCATAGGGACATGGAGCTTATGTTACCCCAACATCAGGGAATAAAATTAGAATTTAACACTCACTGAGTTGTTCAGCCACCCATGAAAAACACCCCTACCGAGACAGAGAATGTATAACAGAAAAATCTGGGAATTGTTTTTCAAAGATAATTAACTGATCCTGCTTTGGCTAAATTAAGAAACTGAAAGGTAGAAGAGCCAGCCTGCAACTGTTTATCTAACTTGGGTGCTGCATTTTCCACAACGGACAAGCTGAAAGAACCAAGTGATGGATGTGGAAGAGTCCAAGGAACTGTCTGGTATTGAATGAGAAATGCAACAAGCTGAAAAGGCCATTGTTTCCATGGTAAGGCACAGGGCATTTCAGAGAACAAAATAGCCAACTCAACAAGTTTCACCTGCTTGAAAAACCAATTTAATGATACACCTTGCAGTTTTATCATAGTCCATCATCCCTATGTGGAATTTGGTGCCATATTTCAGGAACATGGGCTTCGGGTGTCTTCATCTTTGAAACGAATGTTACCAGCAAAGTGAGCCCAACTGATACCTTTAGGTCTAGACAAATGACTGTAGTTCTGTTTTTGCTACAGATTTATTAGAAATTTATTGGGGAAAATAAGATTTAGAAGTGAGTTTTTGTGTGTACACATATAGAATTAGTTACATTTTGATAAATACCCTACAATCTCCTCTACCATCCATTGTATTCCACACATCACTGAAAAGAAAAATGAAAGATTCCCAATGTTTTACAAGTGATTCTCTTTGTTTCCTCCTCAATAACACTATCATCCACTTTTGCCGGGCCTTGAAGATTGTTCATTAATGAATACAAACAGTTGTCTTCACCAACAGCATATATATAATTTTTCTCAGTTTTACTATAGTGCTAAAATATAGAAATTGTAAATGCAACATATACCTTCAAATATGAGGTGTGATACAAATACTGTGAATATTTAAATTTAAAACATTATTTAAGTAGAAGATACATCGCCCTTAATCCCTCCACAATCCTCCCACTGCTTTCATGCACACTTCTTTCATCATCCATGCGACTTTCTTAAAGCACTTCCCTCTGTGGCTGAATTTGCATGATTTTGTCTCCCTTGATGTTCTGAATGTTTTTAAAAATGTTCACCTTTAAAAAAAATGTTCACCTTTCATGATCATTTTGACCTTTGGTAAAAGCCAGAAATCACATGGTATAAATCCAGTAAACAAAGTGGATGAAGATACATTGCAAATTTTTTTATTTGACAGAAATTGCTGTCAATGTTTGGAATCAGTTCAGGACAACAAGGCAACCATGATGTACAAGTAAAAGAACTCATGAAAGAGTCCTGCAGAACTGCTTCAGAACGTGGTCAAAATGATGGAATAATTGTGTTTGAAATAAAGGGGAATATTTTTCAGCAGATTAATGACTATGAAATACATATATATATAGAGAGAGGGAGGGGGAGTCTGGCTATGTAGTTTAGGCTGACCTTAAACTCACTATGTAGCCCAGACTGGCCTTGGACTAGCAGAATTCTCCTGGCTCAGCCTCCTAAGTTCTGGGAATACAGGCTTTACCACTATGCTGACTGAAATAATTTTTAAAAGTTAAACATTCACAGTATCTTTTCACATATCATACAGTAGAACAATAAATAAACTACAGTGCACTTAACAGATATTATGTAGTTATTAGATTTTTTCATATGAAAACTCTCTGATGTTATGGACAAGTGTTTATCATATAATGTTAATGGAAGGCAGAACACAGAATGGTATTTTTTCAACACACAATACACAGTGTATATTCATGTACATATTTACATAACAGAAGAATAAGAACCACATCAAAGTTAGCATCTCACTAAAAGTTTACTAGTCATTATTTTCAAACTGAGGAATTATGAGCATGAATTTCTTCATACTTTTAAAGTATTTTTAAATATATGTGTACTGAATTTTAAAATGAAAGAAAACCAGAACTATTTAAAAAATTATCTGAAGGAAAAGTATGCCACCAGGTCCCTTAGTTGTCAAAATCACTAACCTTTCTTCATGAACCTCAGGAGTTCCTTACAATTATCCCAGTATCCACTGAGAGTGAATTCAGATTTCCCAGAGGGGGCGATAATTTGTGAGGGTGAGACAGTGACTTAGTAATGAGGTCAGTTCTAGACGCTGCTCTTGAACATGGACAGCTGCTGTGAATAGTTTGGGATCTTCGGCTTCTGTGGTTCAACCAGCTGTTTTATGTTTTGTGACCTGTGGCTCCGCAGCAACTGTAAATATCTGCTTCCCTCTTCATGAGCGGCTTTCATTGGAAGCATTAAGATCCCCTCTGGTCCAGCTTATTTCATGACATTTCCCAAAGTCATGAGGAATACTGTATGACATTTTGCAGGGTTATGCCTCTGCAAACATTTCTACAAAACATCATGAAAATTTCATGTTAAAGTAGACTAATATGACTGGGATAGTGGGTGGCTTGGAAGGTTTCTTCTTGCATCACAACCCCATCTCCCAGCCTCTGATTCATGCAATCACGCTTTGCAGATTCTTTGCTAACACATTGAGGACACTCTGTTCAAGCAGCTAATTCCTTTCACTACATTGGAGAAATACACCTACTTGTTCCAAGACATATTTCTCCATAAGGAAAAAGAAAAAAGATGAATTCACTAAATCTAGAATGTCTTTTAAAAATCTAAGAGTTTCTCCAAACTACTTTTTTTTTAGACTTACTAATAATGAAGCCATCTTAGTTATCCATGAAGTATTAATGAAATTAGGAATGTATAGCAACATGTTTATCAGGATGTGACTTATTCAGTGTTAAAAGTATTATACTAACAAAAATATATAGCCAAATACAATGGGGAACTACTGGGATAAGCAAAATTATATACATTTTTTCACTAAGGATTTCTCAGAAATCTTAATTTATCAAAAAAATTGTTTTACCAACAGGGTCCAGTGGCCTGTGGTAAAAGCTGAAACTATTTTTCTTCTCAATAAGTTTGTCTTTTTCCTCCTTCTCCTTCCAATTCTATCTTTTGAGTGAACACATAACTATGTCTGGTCAGTCATCTGGTCTGCACAATTTCTTCTCCAGCCACAGCTCCAAATGGTAAGCATATGAGCCACATAGGTCAGCTAGAACCTTCTCTGGGAATTTCTAGAAACAAGAGAAAAAGTAACATTACCTTCTTTTTACTCCCAATGCTTTCAATTTCTTTCCTTTTTATATTTTACTCCATAACATTTATCACAACCCTGTAAACCATGTACTATTTTATTTATTTTGTTTATTATTTGTTTCTCCCCAGTAGCATAAAAGCCCCACAATAGAAGTGGTGGATGCTTATTCTGTTCACAGTGCATGGTATGTGGCACATAGAAGGTGATCAATGAATGTTTGTTGTATCTTGACTATGTTAAAAATCATAGGGCGGGCTGTATTTTTCAGTTTATTTGAAGTTACCATCTTTTGTTCACAGGGACTTGGAGATATTAGTTCTCTGTGGAATATAGTCTGTAAACATGGTATGAGGAAGTTTCATAATAAACTTGAACTACTTGAACTTGGCTGTATTTTATACAAGGAAAGTAAGATACATAGAGGTTAAGTAACTGACCCCAATGTCCCTGCTGCACTTGCGGTTCTTCGCAGCTAAGCTCTCAACTCCTCCACATTAATCTGTGCTTCAAAATAGAGAATATCCATTTCATGCCAGCCATAATCACAGAAGTGGAAATGAAAGCCCCACTTTGCCCATAGAGCTGAAGATGCAACTTCTTCTATACAGCAATATACACTAGTTCCTCAATTTGGGAGTCTATTGAAGAGGAAAAAATGCTTTCCATTTCCTCACTACCTCTTCATTTTTGAAACGGTCTAAATTTCCTGAAAATGTATTGAGAACATACACAAAATAATAAAGCAAAATGCACCCAAGAACTCTGTGTAAAGCCGGAGTTGGACTCTCAGTATCCACTCAGCCAATATTGATTGAGTGGCTATTAGGTACTAGGTACTCCGTTAGGTCTAAGGGACAGAAAATAGATACTGGAGGCCAGGTGTGGTGGCACATGACTATAATCCCAGCACTCAGGTGGCTGAGGCAGGAAGATCACTGTGAGTTTGAGGCCAGCCTGGGCTACAAGTGAGTTCAAGCTAGCCTGAACTGCATAGGGAAATCCTGTATGAAAAAGATAAAGAGAAAAGAAAATGGACATGGTGTTTGCTATGTGAACTGTTATCATTAGCAGAAGAGACAAAAACAATTTAACATGTGAAGTAAGTACATCATATGCTTCAGTGACTGTGCTAAATATTATAAGGAGCAAGCCAAAAGGGAAGGATAACAAAAAGCCCAATTTCATGAGTCTCTCTGAGGATCTCTGCTACTCTGCTTTTCAAAGGCAGGTAGATGCCAGAGTGCCATGCTCTAAAAGAGGGGGACGCTATCCATGCTGACCTATCCCTTTGCCTTTTGATAAAAAATCAATAAGAAAAGAAGAAAAAGATTGATTATAGTGTTGAATTATTTCCTTTTTCTGTTGAATAACTTGGCAGCATAGTACAGCTCTCCAAAAGGACCTAGAGAGCTTACTACCAAACAGATTTTATGCTGAACTGGACCTCAGATTAGAAGGAAAGTGGAGTGTTGAAGTTGGATGCCAAGTGCTTTATGCATGTAATAGCATTTCTCTTCCCTATCCATTATTTATCAGCTTGGGGAGATTGGAGGAAAGAGAGCAAGACCCTTTAGTTTAATGTGAGGTCTTTATCTTTTAGCTTTTTGAACACAGACATGCCAAGAGAAGCTGCTGAATTGCTGTTAGGGAGCACACACATTGGCCGGCCGGCTCACAGGCCAAAATGCCCAGGACTTCAGAAATGTAACCACCTGAAAATTCAATCAGATTTTTAGAGGTGTTCATGTTGGCAGGGAACTTAGTTGTAAGGCCACAGGGAAGGGGTACGTGGCAAAGATAGAACAAACATCTTTCCCTGAATGATTCTATTTTTTTCTCCAAGGAACAGAAATTTCCAATTGTGCTTGCACATCAATGTCACCTAGGGAGTCAAACAATAAATAAACTGATGTTGGAGTCACAACCTTGCACAGTTTTATTTGTATGTGCTGGGGACTTTTCCAAGCTACCCGGGTGGTCCTATTGTGCCACCAGTGTTGAGAAATCCTGGTTATGTACGTGTGAACATGATGAGCAATTTAGGTATGCAGCAAAGGTCAATTATTCTAGGTCTGTGTGTTTCTTACTGGTCTCTATGAAAGATTAATTCAGTCAGTTAATATGAAGATACTATTTAATTTGATCTCATGTCGCCATCGGTCATTTGAGACTAAAAGAACACTTGGCAATATTTAAATCTACAAATGTGTCCATGTCATCTACTACACTTGTATGTGTTCATATTTTGTCTTCTGAAAGAAAGCAAGATGTCTAAAACAATGTAAGGAGCAACAATAGGTGCTGTAGTTACCAACTATCTAACTGGATATTACCTAAGAGGGCAGGATGGCAGGAAAAGATTGGGAGCAGGAGGAAATGCAGAAAGAAAAGGGTGCTAATCTATGAACAATGCAAAGAAAGAAAGAAATCATCAATACAGAATTTCAAAAAAACTTTTCACCAGAAAGTTTCTCTGCTTATGTGCCTAATACTGTTTATGCTGAAAATCTTATCTTTTTATTTTTTACATTTTATTTTAAACATCATAAAACCAAAAGAAATAAAACAGAATAAAGTCAATAAAAACAAAACAGTGAAAGTGATACAGCACTTAAAAACAAGATAATAGGAAATCAACAATGGCTACTATATGACTTTTGTTATCTTCAAAATTGCTGTCCATACTATCAGGCATAATAAAATCAAACAAAACAGAGTAGAATAAAACCAATCCAAACAGAACATTGAATAAAAGAAAACAAAAAAGAACAAAATGAAACAGTGAGAAAATAGTGGATTTCAAAAACAAGATAGAAGGAAATCCCCTATATTTCCTATATTGCATATTGTTATCCTTTTAATAGATGCTCAGACTACCAGCATTAGGCCTGCAAGGTCAATCAAACAATATAAGAATTAATTTGTTTTTGTACCTCATTTGCTCTCAACTCAGTATGTGTTTCCCTGAATCAGCCAGTTGCTTATGGCAGGGTGAGGGGTTCCTTGTCTCCCAGTCTGCAGGCTGGTTGGCTCACAGGAAGGGTGAACTGGCTTCTTGTTTCTCCTCCCGAACCCTGCATGATTTCTGCCAGCTCCCAGGAAGGGCGAATTGGCTTCTTATTACTTAGCTGAAAAACTTTGCTTCCAACTTGAAAGCATCTTTTCTATGAAAGCATTTAATCACATGCTTTTCTACTTGCCAGATGGAGTGTCTTCTCAGTAATATAAAACCACTAATATCATTCCAACATAAAGTGATGAACATGAACTTACATGTATTTTCCCTGAGATATTTGCATGAGTACGTGACTTCTGACAAGCTGTTCAAAAAGTAGAAAGTGGAAGCAAGACTTGTGGGATCTTGGATTCCCAACAGGAATGAGGTCCTCAGAAAGAGAGAAGGGAGTCAACAGACATTAATCACCTGTAATGGCCAGTACTTTGCTGATAACACTATCTTAATTTCATAGGTCAGGAAATCTGAGCTCTGACAGACAGAGTGATTGGTTTCCAGACCAAAGGCAGTGAATAGAGCTGGAATTCAAATACATCCATCTTTGGAGGCTGTTTCTCCTACTCCATGCTAATCCCCACAGGAACTTCCGAATTTAGACTTTTATGAGCCAGAGAGACTATTTCTTGGCCCCAAAGGAAGCTACTTTTATTGTGTCTCTGAGATTTCCTCTATCCATCTCCCAGAATGATGGGCTGAACTAAATAGTTCCAATTAGGGAGCTCCCCTGGCTTTGCCCCTGGATGCATTAGAGTGTGTTCACCAGGGGAGGAGCTCTGGCTTCAGATTGTCTAGGATCTTATTCAGTTCCATCATTCACCGGTTGTGCTACTTTAGGTACCTCCTGCACCTCTTGAGCCTTTGTGAGTTTCTATCATCTGTAAAGGAGAATGAGAATTGCACTTATTACCTGATGTTGTTGTGACTATTAAAAAGATTACCAAGTCAGACATATAGCAGTATAGAGCAAGTGTTTAGTAGATGTTAATAATTAATATTATTACAATCTCCATCCACTAGGAACTATGTTCTCATTTTATCTTCTTTTAGCAGGCACTGAAAACAAGCATTGCCCTCTTGGAGCTTGCCTTAATTCTAGGACTCAGCAACTCAGCCTGAGCTGTGTGCTATATAGATTGCTATTTCAGACCCTGCTTTCCTTCTAACTGTGTATTGATTTCATCTCCTTGTCTCCCCAATCTCTGTTCATATGGAGGTAATGCAATCACTTATTTCAGATTCAGAGCGAGGAAAAGTAACTCCTCCTCTTTGAAGAAGAGCGGAAAAACCCTCAATTTTATACAGTGTTAATCAGGCCTTAAAGAAGTGACAGAAAACCAATAGCCATGCTGGAAATCTGCTAGAAAAACTCTCCAGGAAGACTCATTGGTTTCTTGTGCATAAGTGAGAATCAAAGTTTCTGCAGAGCCTCCAAGTTGCTGTTTTGATCCATGCCCATCCTGGAGACAGACAGGTGGGGTGGGGTGAAAGGTTTCTATTCTAGACCCCTACTGTCTCTGCATCAGTACTGAAGAGGAAAACTGGATCATCGTCCATGTGACAGAAGTCTATGTCCTGACTCTTGGAAGGACGTCCCTAGAAGCCATACCCACACATAGCCGTGTGCCTTGGATTTGAACACACTTAGGCAACTTGCTTCTCAGCTATCTGGTACCTTATAAAATACTATGATGTTAAATTCTAATTAAGATACTGAAAGGTCAGTCAAGGTCACAAACATCTACTCTTTCAATTATAGGTTCTGTAGAACAGCAATACCTGCACTGCCAATTCCACATGTAAAACACATCACTCTACATTATCTCATTAGCAGAAACAGCAGGGCTAAGAGGGAGGCATGCTCAGGTAAGTGCTATCCAGTTATTATGTGATTTATAAAATGGGAATAATTATCCCTACTTCACAGGATTATTTTAAGGATTGAACTGAGACTTTCTTACTATGTAGTGCCTATTAAATTATATGCACTGAAGAATCTGATCCTAAATAACTCAACTTGCATGGAAGTTTCACATTCCAAAAGTAGCAAGAGCCAGACTTGAGTCCATGTCTCCATAGTACTATTTACCTAAAAAGAGGCAGGTACTCCTGTTGGTATTTTTCAGAGCCATTCTTTATGTTATTTCTACCACAGGCAAAGGGGTGTGTCCTCCCAGAATGCCAGGGGAAGAAAATACTCACAGGAGTTAACAAGGACAGGTTTGAATGGTTCTGTTCAGCATATTATGTGTGACATTTAATAACCTGCTTTTATTTGAGTCTCAATTCTCAAATATAGAAAGTGTCATAGGAATATTTGCTTGCAGGGTTTTGCCAGGCTTAAGTGTGATAGTATGTGTGAAGTCTTGTACTTGGAACGTGTAAAACGAGATTGTGCCTAACCAAATATTTTGGAGAAATAATGAGAAATGTAAAGAAGAGTCGAAGTAGAAATGTACACACGTGACCTGCCCCCATACAAAGAGAAGTTAGTGATAATACAAAGTTATGCGGCTCAAGACAGTCAAGTCTAGGTCTTCATCAGTTAAACAGACTAGGCCCCGCTCTCAATAGCTTTGACAGTGGACATTGTTAGATGACTCAGAGGACATAGCAGCAGAGGAACTAGAGAATGAACCAACAGGATTTCCTCCTAATGACGCTTAAAGTATAGTGAAGCCAAGTATGTCATAAGCAAATGCATGAAATGTATAATTATAAATTGGCAAAGTACTAAATCATTAATAAACTGCTTGGTGTGCTTTAGATTAAGGCAGAAAGCAATCTATTCTGCTAAGATCTTTCTGAATGAGAGGTGATATTAAAATTAGGATTTGAAGTAGGAAGCAGAATCCATCACATAAAGTGCTGAGAGATAGAAACTAGCACCTGGCAGGAGGATGGCCTTTCCTGGGGTACACATATATATAGCTGCTATCCCTAGTACTAGGGTCCGTATCATAAATAGGTGCCTCAGACTGGAGTTTACATTATAGCTGGCCAAAATGAGACCAAAATCCACAGTTTCAAGTCTAATAACTTAGAGAAAGAATAGAGGGAAGATTCCAATTCAATGCTTCTAAGATCAGATCTCACTGCCACCACTGTCAGTTCCCCAGGAAGGAACAACCAAGGCAAACTCACATAGTAAAGGAGGTAAGAGAATCTGATTCCCACTTAGGCTTTCCTGATCCCAGCCTGCATTTTTCCAAATACTGTCTCCCAACAAAGCAATGAGTTCTTGGAACACATATGTTTCCCAACTCCTTTGTTCAAAGGCTTCTTCTCTCCTCGAGTTAGCCTTTTCAAATGCAACAAATGTAATTTGAGTGGAGCCTGGCTATGGAGTACACTGTTTCCAGTGCAAGGAGTGGAATCTGGAAGAAGACATGGCTCTAATACAGAGAAAGGGATGCTCCAAGGTACTGGGCCAGGGGTGATGGGAACATGGCAGTGACAGCAGTGGGAGAAGCTGAGTTTCAGTTGTCCCCTGCACTGAGCTCGATGCTGATTCAACCTGAAGAAAGCTGCTGCTAAGATGAATTAAGGTTTGTCATTTCAAGTAGGTGCCATAAAGCAAAAACAACATCCAGTGGTGTCATGGAGTCCCTTTAAATTTACAGTCTGCTATATGTGAAGAGGTCCACTAGGCCAGGATGCAAGGAAGGAAGGAAGGAGTGTGTGTGTGTGTGTGTGTGTGTGTGTGTGTGTGTACCTATTCTCAAGGAAGGGGGACAAGGAGATTTGCAAAACTAAGAAACATAAGGGGCTAAAAGAGAGAAAAGCAATTAAAAAGAAAAATAGAAAATTATCCTGTGCACAACAGAAAAAGGGAAAGAAACAAAATGAAAGGGATCCATCTAAAACAAAGACAATTGCAAAAGAGAAAAAGGAAGTCAGAGTAAGTGGGACACTGAGAAAGACACAGTGAGGCTGTGAAGACAGAAGACAGATCATGGGGAAAGTGGAAAACTCCAGTAAAAGTCAAAAAATTAGGAGGCAAAAAGAAAACCACAGAGAAAACTATGGGTAAACTAAACTAAGAGGAAAAAAAAAAGAAAAAAGAGAAAAGAAAGCACCCAAAAGAGAACAATGAAACAGCATCAGTCACTGAAATAAAGCATACAGTTAGAAATGCAGAGACTGTATCAGAGAAAAAACAAGGACAGAAAAAAGAAAAGAGACAGACAGAGAGAGAATGAGTGGAAAAGATGGAGATAAGGAAAAACAGATAGATGCAGACAGGTACAAGTAGAGAGGAAGAGAGGAAGACAGACATCTAGGAGGCAGAGGCTCAGAGCGCTGCGGAACAGCTCCTCCGGGTGGGAGGGCAGTGCTGAGGCCCGCGGCAGTTCTGGCCTCTGCTTCTGCTGGGAATGGCCCATGTGAGTTTGCAGAAATAGTGCTTTTAATAAAAGCTCCCCAACTCGTTTATGATATCTGCTAAGGAAAAAAAAAAAAACCTTATTTTACTTTCTTGGAAATGGAAGCAGAAGTTACGTGATATTGCTTTTCTCAGAAGCAGGTATATATGTCAAAAATGGCCCTTTCTGTTCTCTAAAAGAAAACCCCAGTCATTTCTTACCTTAGATGATTTTGTTTTATTACAACTCTCTCTCTCTGAGTAGACATGTTCTGAATGTCTGCCGCAATTCTTTTCTCATTAGATTTTTGGATAACACCACGAGGGAAATCCTTTTTTTGTCTCTGAATGGTTTATGCCCTCATCAAAATATGCCTTTTATGGTACTCTAGGAGATGATTTTCAAAAGAACTTTCTCATGTGCAGATTTTTTTTAAAAAATCCCTTTCCAGACTTTGTGTTGTCCCTGTAAGGGACAAATAACTGGCTCTGGAGCATTTAGCTCATGGAACCTTGTGTCTTGTTTTACAGTCACAGAAATATTTATCATTCCTTGAACTTTCACCTTGTGATAATGCTGCATGAAGAGAACAAAATTTTAATCTTTCCTGCAGGAGGTATTTTTTCCCCATCTCCCAAATAAGATTTAGTAACTTCCTTGAAGTTATTAGGTTAATAACAATGGCATCTTTAATATCATACACATTATATATAATATGTGGCATATATTTCATGCTAGCCTCTTCCTTGGGACATTTTGAAGTAAATAGCCATTTGTGACAAATATTTGCACACCAATATCGTAGTTGAGGAACCTGAGATTCAGAGAATGGAGATACATGACCTCAAATCACTTAGCAATTAAGTAGTTTGAACTCAAATTATTGCTATGTGTCCTCAATCTTGATTGTAACTATCTCCAGTTGCTCCTGTCAGAAATCCCTAACACCTCCCAAACTTTGATTGCCAGGAAGGAAAGTGATGCATTTTGTCTGTACAATGTTTCCTTGAAAGAATAAACTTTTGTAGTTGAAGCAAACTTTGTCCCCACCACAGGTAACAATGCTTAGCTATTTAAATAGGTGGTAAATTAATGAATCATTGAGTCTAGTACCTGGTGTGCTGTGCTTGGCATCTAGTTGGTATCCATTTCACCCACACTCCTTATACAGAGTCACACTGCTTTCAAGCTCAGGAGTCCTCAGGGTGCTGACTTTTATGATAATCCTTACTGTTCAAAGAAAATGAAGAATTTCTAAGTCCTTTTCCCTAAAGGTGCAAATCGCACCTTTCTGGAACTTTAGTCAAAACGGGCTCATGTTAAAGCCTTCCGTGGAACTGGCTATGGTGGTTCATGCCTGTATTTCCAGCACTCTGAGAGGCTGAGACAGGGATATTTACAATTATGAACCCTTGTCTTGAAATAAAAAGCAAAAGAAATGGCTAAGGATGTATCTGAATGTAAGGCCCTGAGTTCAATCCTCAGCAACACCAAAAAAACAAACAAGTCCTCACTGAGAAATTCTTCATTTGAAAGAAACTGTCCTATGCTTCCTCATCTACTTCTTTGGACTGCTCATCCTTCAGCACTATTTTTAACTTTTGGGTTGAAAAAAGATTTTAATTCATGTTCACCATTACACAAAGGAAAGAGGGACACATTTGTTGCTTTCATTAGAAAGCTTCTCAGATCAGACCCGAGTGACATACTGACCTCATTCTAACTTTAATTTGCAGGACAAAAACAAATATAATTTAATTATATATGATTTTTTTGTAAATTGGCACCTAAGGACTTTATGGTGCATTTTGGCTCATATCAAATCATAACCTCAAGCCTATAGGTTCCAGGAAGAGAGAGTGATGTCATAAACTCCCCGAGCTGTGGGTGTTTTCTCTTTAGTATCTGATTCAAAGAGCAATCTCTGCTGTGGCTCAGTGCCAGGTTCTAATTGTTCCCTATTTAGAAAAATTACAAGTTCATTTAGGGATAGAAATATTGATTAGTATTTCCACAAAATGATGGTTCTTGGATATATGACTCTCTAGATAAGTCTCTAAAGACAGTACTATTTTTCTCTCCTCCAGCGGGATCAATCTCTTGGTTAATGGTAAGGCAGCCAACCTCCTGTTGCAGCCAGACCTTGAGGAGTTTCCCTGAATTCCTCCCTGTCTCCTATACTGCTCAATTCAGCTCATAAGCCTATAGCATTTCTTACCTCAATTCCAGGCATGACATCTCTTTATTTGTTTTCTTACCACTTTGAACCTACCACGTACCTCAGGGATAAATGACCTAGTCTCCTAACTAGGAAACTCTTGACCTTAACTGTCCAGTAAAAAAAGAAATAAGAGAGCTCCAGTCATGGGTCCTCCAGGTATTTTGACAGTTTTCTTAGAAACAATAGAAGCCACTGAGTGCTATGCCTGTTGAATGCACCAGGCTCTGTGCTTAGCGCTCTGAATGCATTATCTCATTTAGTCATCAGAACTCTCCATGAGAAGGATGTTTTCAAGATTTCGACTTCACAGATGAAAGATTTAAGCCATGGAGAGGTGATGAAAATTGCTTAACATTAATGACTTGATATGTGGGAGCAGCAAGGTTCAACCTGGGTGATCATCCAGTTCCCTTGCTTACTTTTTTGTTTTGCCTCCAAAAAATGCTCGAGTGAAATCAGCCTGGCCTGAAAGCCCAGCTCTGAAGTATACTGAACCTAGGAGCCAATGTAAGCAATTCCAATTTCTGAGTCTTGGCTTCCTCATTTATAAAATGGGCATTATAATATTTACTTAGGGGATTATTCATTAGGATTAAATGAGCTAAACTCTATTAAAATCCATAGTAATGGGTCATGCATGGAGCTTGGTTCACAAACACTTTTTTTAAAAAACTGGCAGTATTTTCTCCTTCCCTTATAAATAATAACCAAGTCCAACATTCCCAATAAGGAAAAGATCATTTTTTGAGTATATGTGAGTATCACACATTATCATATTCAAGCTGAAAAGTGCTGGGGTAAATGCTGTACTCATCAAAGGAAATTGATATTCAAAACCACATTTTTTGACTTTTTACTCTTTCCCCCCCAGAAAATATGACCTTTCTACATTAAAAAGAAAAAATCACTAACAAAAGCAATCTATGAAAAATATCTTTCTATCATCTCTCCAATCATCGCATTTATCCTAATGTCTTTGCTTGAATTTTCCAGCCCACAGCCCATGATGCAAAGTAACCAGCCCTCTTTGTTCTAACAGTGCATCTAAATGTTGGGGTGTCTTATAGGCAATTTGAAGAAGGCAAATGATGATGGAATGTTCAATCACACACTGAGCTACCCTCCTGAAGTGAAATGCGCCATACAGTGTTTAACTGTTTGCCTTCTGGTGTATATCATGGAAGCATTATTGCCTCAGGTACAGAACATGGAACAGTAGGCAGGCTGCAGAGACTAAGGTTTCCTGCTGCCCTGGGGAGGAACGGGATCAGTTTACCTTTTGATGGGTTATTTTGTGTATCAATTACCAGGGTCACTGTAAACCCCTTGCACACAGAGTAATCTGCCAGCTGTTGCGGTGAAAGAAAGTGTGATAGCTGCTCCTGGCTCACCTGGACTGGGTCCAGCTGTCCCTTTAGAGAAGTGGAAATGAGTGTTGAGGGGAAAGGAGAGAAAGGCTCAGGTATGTGCCCTCTTACTTTGTAGAATTTCTGGTTAGAGAATATAAGACAATAAAGCCACCCTGAATGTCACTTGCAACCAAAAAGCTGTAACCCTCTTAATTCTGACCTCCTGGCCTTGCATCTGTTTCCCCCAAATCTCCCATCTGCTCGCTTGTGAGCCCACAAGCCAAGAGAGCTTTAAACATTAGCTGTATCCGTGAGCTTGTGATTCACTTGTTTTTCATTAATTCAGTTAGAACAAAGTTCTAATCCTGTGGTGTGTTGCCCTTGTTGGGGATAGGATGTGATGAGGGAAGAATTAGAGCTCAGTATATTGAAGGCCACTTGTAAGTCGAACCCATGTTTCTTAATTACCCCAGGTCTTCTTAGGAACAGGTTAACAGTTCAGCCAATATGACAATCTCCCTTCTCTAAGACATGGGTGGGCCCAGGAAAGAATGAGGGACAGGACCCCAGCATGTCACTGGTGCTGTCCTTGCTACTGGAGATACAGTGATGAATGGTCTAAATCAGTTCACACTCCCTACTGCATGAACTCTTATGTGCAGAATTGTCTCTGGGAAGGAGGACAAGATAAAATCCTCAAAGACACATCTCATCCTCTTCCTTTACAGGTGCAGAGTTAGAGGAATTACATTCAAAGAATCAGCAAAGCATTAGGATGGAGAAACTGACTGCAGGCCAGACAAGAATGCATCATCCAGAACTAACGCCAGATGACAAAGTTACAGTGGGGACACTATGGTGGTTGGAATCTTGGAAAATCAGAATGAGTTCAAGAACATGGACATGGAACTGGAGGAGACTTCTTGTGAAAAGAAAAGGTAGCTAGATAAGAACTTGGAAAAAAATCAGATTTCAAACAGGTATGTATTTCCTGTCAGTAAATATGATCTCTTCTTCATCTGAGTCAGAAACAGAATGCAAGTGACCCCGCCCATTGTTTTATCATGCAATGGGCTAGGTTTGAAATCTGAAGCAGAAGAATGAAAAGCAATCATTGTTATTCAAGGTGATTTTCTTCACAGTGGCAGAGGATGGATGTTTGTCTCAGGATCTTTCAAATTATCCACCAGCTAGGGGCTTCAGCCAGCAGCAAAGTAGGTCATAGTGTATTAATTCCAGGTAATTGGAACTAAGATTTGAAGGAGAAGTTTACTTTTGATACACAAGGTCCACATACCTAAGATCTCAGTTTGAAGCAAATATTTAGTATGGGTCCAAAATAGAACAGAAATGCTTAGGAAAGAAACTGAGGCAGGAGTCCAGAAACATGGGGAGGGGTGGACAACAGCACATTTGCCAAAAAGAGTTTTCCAAAAATCTTGGAGAGTTGGAACTCACATCAGTAAAATATCTGCTGGTGCAGCTGTGACATGGAAACTGCTTACAATTATCTCAGGGGGACAGCAGAAGGGAAGTTTCTGGTTAGGGCTCTAAGAGGCAACAGCTAAAGGGATCAGTAAGTCATAGGAGAGGAGGCAAAGGACTGTGATCCTGACTTCTTAATGTCCCATAATCAGAGCACATGAAAGGCTGGAGGAGGACAGTAGAGATGAGAATAGGAGAAAGAACAAACACAGGCTTCAGAATCATGCAGACTTGAACCTGGTTTCCACCTTTCATATGAAGAATGGAAAGGGGTATCAGAGGGTGGTGATGATGCCTTTATCATTAAATAGTATGGGGATAAGTGAAGTCACGAATACAGATCCTTCAAGGATACTAAGCAATCTCCACCTGTCACCTGATATCACTAAGACCTGGATTCTTTCCTGGATCAAACATATTCCTATTCCTTTACATGACAACAATTGTCCATACTTTATGCTTTATGCTCCACTTTCCTTCAGAGTTAGCACCACCACAATGGGGATAAAAAGAAGGTAAATATTTATAATTATTATATGTCAATCATTTTAAATGCTTTTAAAAATATTACCTTATTGAAATGTCAGAAATCATCCTATAGAGTAGGTATATATGTTTTTGAGATTTTCTGTTTTTTCAGGTGTAAACATCAAAAGTACAGAGAGAAACATTGGCTTGACCAAAACCACAAATCCAGTTCCTGACTGATTCTGAGGATGCTCTGAGAAAGCTGTGTTCTCTAGGCTCTCTTGTGCTTTCAGAGGTCCCCACCTGTCTCTTCTCCATGTGGCCCAGGGAGCTAAAAATTCCAGCAGGATAACTTTGCCTTCAGGATGAGCTGAGGAGCCCACACAGGGAATGCTGCATAAATCTCAGCCTTATAACCCAGGAGCCTCCACTCCAAAGCCTTAGCTCCACATCCATCAAGCTGAGGCCTGGGAGTGTTATTAGAGAAAGCACCAGGGATAATTCCTTCCAGGAAAGAGCTTTTTGCTCTGTGATTCATTAAAGACTCCCCCCGCCTTCAAGCAGCCTCTTGCTGAGGTGCCAGAGGCTCATTTTCACAGCAGCAAGAGAATATTTCTTTGTCCTCCAACAACAGGGGTTCCAGAGAAGACTTTTGATTTCCATTTTCCCCTCTAAGAGGAAGGCCCAGAAGCAAAATCCTCATAAAATATTTATTGCCTTTCCCCCAACCCTTTTCTCAGAGTGTTAGGCCCCAGCAATCCTCCTTAATCACAGGGCAATCAAAATCTTAAGAGCTAGAAGTACTGACTAAGAAGGAGGGGTTACCCGACACACAGTAGAGAAGGGGAGATGACAAGGAGGTTTCCTCCTGAGTGGGAACGAATTGCATAGTGGCATAGTGGCCATAAATGGGCTCTCAAATTGAGCAAATGGTCAAGTTTGAAGAGTGAAGCTCATTTGCTCTAGAATAGCTGTTGCTTCCCAGCATCATGTTCACATGTGTACCATTTCCCCAGGATGCTGTTAATTATTTTTCTCTGGTTTTTCCTGATAACATCTTCCAGGAGATACCCAGGTTCCAGGGCTTCACTCTCCCATGTGGTTCTACTTTACACCAGATGCCTAAGAATCTTTGTCCCTCAGGTACAGGGGGACTCAGTGACCCTCCCATGTCTGCTACACTGTGACTATGGCAGAAACAACACCTACAACCCATATGAATACAGGGAAGGCTGTTCCCTACTGACATGAAATATATGCATCTGTTTTCTCCATCTTGACTTTGAAGATTTACACTTTAAATAACCTCTTCCAAGTGTGATAATTTGTGTACACCTGTGCCTTTGATTTATTTGATTCTGGCATCACCATCAGATCTGAGCCCTAGATTTTCCTTCTGTCACCAACTACAGGGCAACTTCCTCTGTCAGTAGAAATCATGTATAAATGTACACAATACTCTGTCTGAAAAGGTAAAGGGTATAGTGCAGCCTGATGCTGGAATTTTGGAAAAGGCTGCCTTTGTTGAGGGAGGTCCAACTTCTTATTTCCAAAGTTGAAGGGGTAGCTGCTGCGCAAAGAGGTTTAGCTCCCTTAACTGAGACTCCCACTGTCTCCTATTCTTCAACAGCTAACCTGTGATCCTGGTCCCCAGTGTCTTGCCTCTCACATAGCCCTTCACGAATGTATTGGTCTTTACTCACTGCTGACAACTCCCTCTCCTCACACTTTGCCCAGCTCCCCTGGAATGAGACGAATAAAATCAGCCCCTTGTAAAATTATTATTTTTTTTAGTTAATGGTAATGCAGTTTAATGCTTTCTTCAGCTTTAAAAATCAATAATTTCAACCTTAACAAAACCCTACCCTAATTCTTCCCAGTGGATGGAGAAATGTGAACTCAGAGAGCCAGATTTTTTTTGCCCTTACAAGCTGCCAGTCTTCACCATCCTGAAAGTAGATCTAAGCTTTTGGCATTGTAGCAAAAAACTTTTAAAAAATCGTTGTATTTCATGTTTCTCTCCAACATTCTTGCTTTGGTCCCTTATCAACACTCTTGGAAAGGGCATTCAGAAAGAGGTGCCTCTGATAGGAAAGCTACACTCATCACAGTGGTCAAAGGAGGACAGTGAGAGACCAGAGGAAACAGGAGACTCTGGTACTGTCTCGGTTTTCCTGAAACCCAGGGCTACTGGAGTCCTAGAGATTTGGGAATCAGTTGCTGAGAAGGGGATCACTAGGCAAAGTTAATTTGGTGTTAAGTAAATAGAATTTGCACTTTCAAACGATCACCTGCAACTCCTCTCATTGTGTTTATATGCTTTTAAGCCACCTCAAACATTACTAAGCAAATAAGAATAAACCCAGAGCTATGACATTTGCAATATATGACCGGAATTTGCAAGTCTAAAGTTTGAGGAAACAGCAGGGGACAACAGAGAATTTTAGAGGAATAGCAGCAGAGAATACCCTCATTCCAAATAGTGCTCTCACTGTCTTAGGAGTCTTCACTGGAAAATGATTATAAATTTTAGTATCTAAATCTTGTTTCAAAGGATTGCAATAAGAAGTAATAACATTCTTAAAACAGTAACAAAGAAATTTGTGAGTTAACCTGGTATCTGTATCTTCAGAATCTACAGGAAATCCTTTCTTTACCAAACACCAAATTCAAAAAGCAGAAAGTAAGAATAACTTGTAACTTCCAAGGCTGCCCAGTTCTCTGGAAAAATGGTTCAACCAAAGACAAAAATACTCTAGCTTAGCCATTGACTGACTCACCGTGTGCCTTCATGGAACATTTTCTGTTATTTTAGGTCTCCCATTTCTGTCTCTGAAAAGTGAGGGAGTTATATGATTTGACTTTTCTCAACTTTTTAAATTCTAGACTTCTATCAGTTTTTGATAATGCAGGCAACACTTTGCTGAAAATGTAGTCAGCATTTCTGTCCTTGGGAGAGTTTTGATTATAAGTCATTCAGAATGACATAACTAATGAAGTTTTTCACAGTACATTGAAAGTTAAACATCATGTCTATGGAGCTACCTTTTTTTGCCTAGTCAGAAAAAAGTCATGGCACAAGGAATGTGAGCTGAACTGACAGCATTTCCAAAAGTGCTACCTTGGGGAGCACTCTTGAGATATGGTGCTCCCAGGAGCTGATTTCATTCATAACAAAGCCAACTACCTAACTATGCCTGGCACTTTTCAAGGATGTAAGGAAACTATTGCATTTCTTTTAAACATTTTCAACTTCAAGATAAAATCGCAAAACCAGTCACTCAGGCTGGGCTCTAACAGTGGAAATAATTTCTGCCTTTTTATTTATTTAAGATTTTCTAATTATAAAAAAGGCATTGAAAATTTCAAACTATGGCATTTCCAATATTTTAATGTGTGTATAGAACCTTCAGTAAGGACCATTCTGCACTGTAGATAATACAGAAATAATTGGAAATTATCTCTTTTCAATCTTCCTTTGAAATGCAAAGAAATCAGGCACTCAATTAGACAAGCATCCTAGAAAGGAGATTCTACAGACTGATTTCATCTCTAAGTTGACTTTGGACAAGTTAGTGTTCCTCTCCAGACCTAAATATTCCTAGATGTAAAACAAAGAAATTAAAATGTATTATGTCTTAACTTTATTTCGTTTTTGCATCTTAGATTACTCAGGGCTCTGTTCTTTCTGAGTAATGGGAATACCAACTCAAACTGCAGTAAGTGAGTCATTTGTTGAATGAACTGAGGAATCAGGCATAATTCTACAGAATATAGGTCCAGGTATTGCTGGTTCCAAAATCAAGACACTACCCTTTCATCTTTCAGTCACTCTTAAGCAGAGCAGATTTTTGTTTTAAAGTTCATAAGGATGGCCTGATGAGAATTTGAGATATACTGTTTCATTGAAGAAAAACTGTCCTTGGTATTGAAATGCTCTGTGTATGAATTTCATTGCTCTGATAGGCCATGTGGCCAATATGATCCAATCACTGGGTCTAGGAAAATGAAAGCACCAAAGAGTTTAGGCTGGTCAGTGTCATCCCTGGAGGAGGAATCAGCTCCATTCATATCAACAGACTGAGAAATTACTGTTTCCAAGAGAAAATTCTGGTATTGTGCTACCAGAAACATGGAGAATTGTGGGTACCAGAAACAATAACCATCTATCCAATGACATTTCCAAGAATCTGAAGGAAGTCTGTGCACTTTCCTTGAAAATAAATACATAAACTCAAATGACAAACTTAGATAAGGAATCAAAGAATTAAAAAATGCCATGAAACTTTTCCATGATGGCATTTACAGCTATGAAATATCTTCTTGAGCAATTGTTCTTAAATGATGTTTCCCTGGCTTGAAAAGGGAAATGCTAGTGTTTTCTAGTGCCAAGATAAGTAAGGAGTGGTTCATATTCCATCAAATCGAAGTGACCCCAGTCTAGGTTTTCACATTTTTCAAGGGTATTTCCTCACACTCTTGTGAGGAAAAACATAGCTACAGTCCATTTGGAAGTCAATTTTACAATGTGTATCAGGAGTGCCAAACTGTCAATGCCCTTTGACAGACAAAATCCACTTCTGTGAATTTAGTCTCAAAAAGTTGCCAGAAATATAAAATTAATTTATGCACAAATATGTTAATTGTCTCATTCATATAATAAAAATGGAAATGTGAGTGATCATCAGTGGCCAATAGTTAGATAAATTGTGGGGTTCATTATATGAACCTTCATGTAATTAGCAAATACTAAATAATTTAACACAACATGGGAAATATTAGCATTCCAAATTACACTGAGATTCCATTTCCCTCCAGAAAGAATTGCCCTGATCAAGAAGACTACCAACAGCAAATGCTGGAGAGGCTGTGGGGAAAAAGGAACTCTTCTGCACTGTTGGTGGGAGTGTAGACTGGTGCAACCACTTTGGTCTCTGGAGATTCCTCAAAAAGCTGGGATTGGAAGTCCCCTTTGACTTAGCTATTCCACTCCTGGGCATATTCCCGGAAGAACTGAAAACATCTTAACACAGTGATATATGTGTACCCATGTTTATAGCAGCACAATTTGTAATAGCCAGATCTTGGAAACAACCTAAGTGCCCATCAACTGAGGAATGGATAAAAAAATTGTGGTACTTTTATACAATGGAGTACTACTCAGCTATAAAGAATGATCACATTGAGATATTTATAAACAAATGGATGCAACTTGAGTCCATACTCATAAGTGAAATAAATCAAACTCATGTATATAAATACCGCAGTCTCCCTAGTGTAAGAAATGACAAGAGTACCTAAGATTTTATGGTAATCATGGTTCACCATTATATTGTTTTGAAGACTTATAACATTTTCATTCATTGGTTGGAATGGTTTTATTCTGTTTTGTTTGATCTTATTATGTGTGATGGTATGAACAGTTACTTTGAAAAAAAAACAAGACAATATGGCCACCATTACTGATTTAATATCATATTGGTTTGAAGTCCTACCATGCTTTTGTTTTTCTATTACCATTGGTTCTATCATGTTGTGTTTCATTGGATTTTAATATGTATTATAGTATAAACAAAATTTTTATGGAAAATGAGATATAGTAGCCATTATTCATCTTCTGTTATTTGGTTCAGAATGCCTTGTAAAACTTTCATTCTTTTGAATGGTTTTATTCTATTTTGTTATGCTTGATATTATTGTGTGTGAATCTATGCTCAACTATTTCAAAGAAAGAGACATTATGATAGCTACTGTTAATATCCAATTGTCTTGTTGTGAAGTGCTATGTTGCTTGTATTGTTCTATTCTGATCTGCTTTGTTCTGCCCTCTTTTGTTTTATTCTCTATAAAATAAAAAAAGAAATATTAGTATTCCAACTGTAAGACATAAAAATCAAGATATGAGCTTAAATAAATAATATGTACATATTGTATATAATATTGTGTAACATAGTGATTTACATAGATGTACTAATATATTTATAAGAAATAATGAAATAAAACTTCTCTTGAGCTCAAGTAGTAAATTTATGCATCTTTTTCATTTCTATTTTCATTATTTTGTGAACATAATATTATAATGAAAAAAACTTTCTTGAAATGAACAAATGATAAATAAATGCATAAATTTATATAGAAATGAAGTTTATGTTTCCCCTATGGAGGAGAGAAGTGGTGGTATAAACAAAATTGTGGGGAATATTGTTGGGATTTGAATGTGGACTGTTAATTAAATAAGGGTACCGTATTATATTACTGTTGGATGTCTTTGCTATATATGGGAGAGACTGCGCCTACCAAAACACTCCAATGGGACAATAGAAGGTAAAGGAAATCTTTCACTGAGCTGATATTCATTGAGTGAAGGCTAAGATATATTGCCCTACATAATCTCCAAACGCAAACCATGTTCAACATAAATGAATTAAATGCCCCCTTGTGATACTAGCTAATGACTGGGTTGATGTTGCTATCATAGAGTTTAATGAAATCAAGAGAGTTTGTAATTTGTACCTCAGATGTATGAGCTTGTCTGGTGAGTCTCCCAGTCTCAGAATGGCTCTTCTGAAAAAATGCCTTTACAGACAGAATTCTAGGTGGAGAGAAGCCAGAATAGGAGATTACAATTAAAACATTCAATATTTAGCATTATGTTCAGCAAATTACACACATCCACTGAAGACTAATCAAAAATACTTTTCTATATGCAACATTTAACTTAGAAAATTAGAGAGCATTCAAGATAATCTTCATCTACTGGACAGGGGAAACTGAGATCTATAACTCAAAATTGTACTGTGATCACATCAACTGGTTTTTCAATTATATATAATTAATACTTTTTTGTTGTGAATTATTTTTAAAGACACACAGTATCTTAGATAATCAGTACCTGTCAATCTTAAATGCTAAGCAATGTGGAAAATATAATTATCCAAACTTTTCCAGAACTACTGTCTTCTCTTCAGTCTCTCTTGCAGTAAGAAAAAAAAATAGATTTGAGTTCAGTCTACAAAGAAAGAGAGAAAAGAAGGCTGATTAGCAATTTTTTTCTTCACTAAATCCTTGGAATACATATGAGCTTAAAAATCTACATGACTGTATTTTTTGTATGTCTGAAAAACAAATCCAGAAATCTATTGCTGTCCTATTCATGACATGTGTTTGTTCACTGAGACAGTTATTACAACAAATAATTGAATTATGTTTACTATTTGACTGACACTAGACGAGGCACCTTGACGGAAAGGACAGAAATGAATCACACAAGTACCAAGTTGCTCATAATCTTGAAAGTGGAAATATGTTCCCAAGGCAACATAGTGGAACACTTGCAATTAGAATTCTACGTTGTATCAACAAGAGAGAATTCACGTCCTGCAGGATGATTTGGAAAGGCATGATGCAAGTGATGTTTTGAAATGAGGTGTGGCAGGATGCAAGGGATTTGGAAATGCAGACCTACAGGAAAGGTCATTTAAGGTAGACAGACTGATCAAAGCCGCAGAAACAAAGCAAAAAATAACAGAACAACATTGGGTTTGAGTGTTTTGTTTTGTCGGGTATGAATTCTTGCATTTATTTATCTGCATATTTATAGACCCATTCATTTATTCATTGTTTTGTCTACTAAATCATTCAACAAGAATTTTTTAAGTGCTTCCTCCATGACCAACGCTGAGTTAGATCCTAATTAAGGACAAGGGATATCATAATTTATATGATCCTTGCTTGGAGAAGTTTCCAATGTAGTAGGTGAAATGAACTTTACTTTAAGATAGACTTTCTTAATTGTACAAGGCTAGGCTGAGGAGAGGGCCATGAAGTTAGGAAAGAAACTCTGTGGGATGGATGGCAAAGAGACCTATTGCATAACCTCCATAGAGAAGGGACTGTGGAATGGAAAGAGAAACATGAAGAGTCAATTAAATGGTGGGAAAGTGGGGAGACATGAGAAATAATGATCCAAAGAGAAGGAAAGTTGTGCAGAGCATCCTCCCTTGCTGAGTGGCTCCCATGCGGGTCATTGCTGAGGACTCTCCCTTCACCATGTGTATCATAGTGATTCCGGAACTGTTCTTTCTTTACCTGACACAGTGAGTCAACCTTAGAGGAGAAATACAAAAGATGAATTGTAATAACCCAGGATTTTGTAAAAGAAATTCATTTGAGTTTATCTACTTGTTTATTTGCGTATTTGCGTTTTCACTTGTTCAGTATTTGTTGAGGATCTGTAATGTAATGTCTGTTTTACTACATCTTATAAATACAAAACAGAATGCAGCATAGTCCGTGCTCTTAAAAAAGTTAGCAATCCGCTGAGAAAGACAAAAACAAATTTAAAAGCACATGGAGAGTGTTATAATAGACGTACCCAAGGTACAGTGACTGCTCTCAGGAGAGAAATTAAGAACATTTCCATTTGAATGAGTGAGGTGTTATGCATTGTGAATTGTAAAGATCTTCCTAAGTAAAAAGCCAAAATTAATCAATCTTGAAGAATAAATAGACATACCAAGCTTAAAAATGAATATGAAAAAATGATAGAAGGATATAATCTCTAACAACACAGTACAAAGAAATAGCACTCAGTGTTCTGGGACCTGTAAGTACAGTTCTTTGTCACTGGCAAACAGGATAAAAGTGTTGCAGGAATAGAAATTAAAGAAAAAGGAATGCTGGTCCCTCCTAGCCCCAAGTAGCTGGCTTTACAAATACACAAGCTCAGCCAGATTTCAGGAACCTTTTGGAAATGGACATGTGGTTTTTACCCTGGGTCTGTGCCTGCTCACCCATATTATGTGAGCGTCAAGGCTGACTCTGGTCTTTGTCCATTGCTTGATTTGGGCATAGACTTGACTGTAAGAGGTTTTCTCAGCTCCTTATCACAGCTTCTGCTCTTGATGATGCTTTGAAAGTCTCCAGTGGGGTGGCTTTTGACCTTAGATTAGCTATCTCTGGTCCATTTTTCAGTGTTGTTTCAGTTGGCGGGACGAGGCTCTCTCTGCAGAGAAAAGGTGATGGGAATGCTATTGAGTACCAGCTAATTCCCTCCTTCCCTCACCAAGACCCCATGAACAAACACTGCCTGAGATAAGATGATATCTATGGCTCGTGTTTTAGTTTTCATGGTCCGGTTGTCCAGAACCAATTGCCAAGCAGTCAAAAAGAGAAGATAGAAGGTCACAAAAGGCAGTGCTTCATCGTGGCTTTTGGTTTCAGACAAACCTGGGTTTACATTCTGCCCCTTTGTGACTCTTATGTCTTTACAATGTAATTAACTTTTTTGTCCTTTAATTTTTCTTTTCATTTGTAAAATGAGAACCGTAGCCAAGATTTTCTGAGATAATTTTGGAGATTTAATAAGGCAAACACTTAAAGCACCTTTGAAGTTGTCTGGTGCAATGTAAACATGTCATACTTGTTAATGATAACATTAGCAGTGTAAAATAAAATATATTAAATCAGTTTATATCATATAAGCCAAATAGGCATGCATCTGATTCCCACCCTATCAAAATCACAGTGGAACTTTGAAAAATGAATTGGGATTTCTGTGGCCTCGGTTTTCCTCCATGGTAAATGAATAGATTTAATGACATCTAGTTAGTATAATCTATATTTTCTTGAATAAGACTGATGCCCACATATACATCACCTTTCATTCCAATAATTACCTTGTGATTTTTCCATGTAAAATTATTGTTTCAATGAACTTTATTAATTACTTGAAATTCAGATTAGAAAAGAAATACTTTTAAATTTTCATACTTTCACATAAACAGCTTTTCTTCTGAGTCAGTAGAGTGTGTAGATGTGAGTTTTCACAGGCCAGAGCACCTTCCACATAGCACTGGCAAGGGCCCCTACAAAGCCTTTACAGGAAGCAGGTGAGAGGGTTTTCTCTGTTTTCACGCTGTCACATAGTGTGACCCATTCTGAGTTCTATGCACATACTGCTAGCAAATACAGAAAGGAACAACTGAATGGGTGGTTAAATGAATAAACCTCTAACTGCTTCTAACAACTATATAGGTTCCAAGAGTGTCAGAGTAAAAATCATTTAGAATAGCAGACACAAAAAGGATTTAAGTTTCAATCTCCTTATGATGCCGGAAATTTTTCCACAATATTCCAACAAGGCATTTCTATGTAAAGACATGGAGAACCTGGTGCCTCCAGACCAGTGCACTCCACACTGGAGTAACTGTAACTACACTGTAATTGTAAAGGAGCCTTTCTTCTGTGTTAGAGCCTGACTCTGTCTTCTTCTGCAATTAGAAGAGACAGCAGGTGTGGAGATGTGGCATTTAGAAGCTGATACAGAAAAATAGAAAAGAAAGAAAAAACAAACCTATCATCTAGGGGCCATACAAATAAAACCACCGTGTGTGTGTGTGTGTGTGTGTGCATGTGCATGTTTGTATGTGTATTCCAGATGTCATCTGATAGATCAAGAAAGGTCCATGGAACTGGCTTTGGCTTTATAATGACATCCAGAACTACAAAATTCATGTATGCCAATCATGTTTGCAGGATACTAATATTAAATTAAATTTAATGTTAATTTAGTCCTTTCAACTGTATAACCTTCTTTTTATCTAACCAAGATGGACCACACTTCTCTTAAGAATGTGAGGCCTCAAGCTACACTTCAAAAGAGCCTAGTAGAAGCTAGGCTGTCATCTAACACATCAGAGGAATTCTCTGAAGGGGTTGAGTAAAGTAACTCCTCCACTCAGTTTCACTTCCACAAAGAGACCAGCCACACACACTTCCCTTTTGTGCTTTTGGTGCAAATCACAATTTGTTTGTAGCAGAATAGGGGAACTTAGTATACTCAGCACGACTTGAGACAAACCATGTCAATTTTTTCCTGACCTTTCTTAGTGTCAGTGGTTGAATTGTGTGTCTGTTTCTAGTGATGGATCGTCCTTATTCAGATTTGTATTCGATCTTGTATTCAGATTTGAGATCTGTCAACACGGTTTTGTCATTCTCCAGTACACCTTGATCATGTTGATAAGTGCATACCTTCCCTCTTGACTTAGCCTCCCATAGCCTAATTTGTGCTCGGTATAGGCATGACTACACATGGACGATGTCATTTATTATTTGAGGATCTTATCAAAGTAACTGTCAAAAAGAGAGGTAGGAAATATATATTGGTTCTTTCAAAATTCCTTCCAGTCCCATTCTCCATTAATGACTTCATCTACTATAAGGATCCCAACCTCCATCTGACCTCAGGATGATTATGTAGCACAGTTCCAAATAATGATTTGAAGTGAAATCTATCACCCTTCTTCCCCCTGAACTGTGTATATTGACATAGCACGAGAGCCAATAGTAAACCAGCCCTGCAGGATTTGGATTTAGGTTGTGACCTGGGGCTTTGAAGGATCATCTCTCCTGCCTTGGGTACCCTCCTTGCCTCACAGTTACTCAGGCCCTGTCTCTGAGCTCTTATCTCTTCCGCTGCTGTAGTTAAGACCAGCCACTGAAAGAATAACTGGGACTGCATCTCTTGCTTGGTTTCTGGAGGAAAAGCCAGATGTACAAAATGACAGCGCAAGAAATTTGAGGACTTGCAAACTTGGCCAAAGCCAAATGTAAAAAGGCAACTGATAATTTAAGTCCAAAAGGAACAGACACACCAAAGTGGAAGGAAGCTTTAAAACCTGAAAGCAAGCTTACTGATAATTAAGATGCTTTGATTGCTAAGTTGCTAGTGTTTATTAAACTTTAATTTATTTATTCGGTAGAGGAAGCTGAAATCTTACATCTCATTTATGGAAGATGGTAGGAATCAACTAGGCTAGATTGGGAAGAATGGTCTATTCTTCAGTAGATTATTGATTTTTTAAAGTTAGTTGCCACTGCAAACTTGTTGGGCAAAAATTTCTGTGGCCAATTTCTTCTTCACTTGAGGTCTAGAATTTTCAGCCATCTCTTTTTGGGTAGATGAATGCATGTTTTCCTGTTGCTAGGACATAATTTCTGACATTCGCATCTTGCTGGAGGAAAGGTTTAATTTGGCTCATGATCTTAGGATGGATGTACAGCCCATGGCTGGCTGGCTCCAGGGGAAGAAACACTGTGGCAGGAAGGCATGATGGAGCAAAGCTGCTCAGCTCATGGCTGCTGAGACAGTAGAGCAGGAAACAGCACCAGAAAGAAGGGATGAGGGACCAGATATGTCACCCAAGGTCACATCTCCTCAACCCACCTAGATACACTCAGATGCGAACTTTGCTAACCCCGTGAGTGGTTCCCAAGCCCATCAAGTTGACATGGTTAAGCTTACATATCACTGGAAGGC
The DNA here is from genome assembly GCA_004027455.1 of Hydrochoerus hydrochaeris. Lineage (NCBI taxonomy): Eukaryota > Metazoa > Chordata > Mammalia > Rodentia > Hydrochaeridae > Hydrochoerus > Hydrochoerus hydrochaeris. Next base: position 173,110 of record PVLA01001971.1, read on the forward strand.
ACAGTGCTTGAGTACAGAGAAGTACACTCCCAAAATATGATGTCCAGGTCCTGCATTGCCAGAGCCACTGCCACAGCTCCTGGCCAGGTTTCCCTGCTGAACTTTTAGGGAGCTCTTCCTGTTCTCACTCTTAGATAGCTCGATGTGGAATGATCCCAGGGATCACAGAGTCACACTTTTCCATTTCCAGGTGAGTAAATTAACTCCCAGAGCAAAGACATGAACAGAAGTTACACGTCTAACTAGGTAATCAAATGATTATCATCTACTTTTTATTTTCTTTTATTCCCCCTACTGCCTACAAAATGCTTAGCTACTGATAATATGTGCTATCAAATAAAAATGTAGATTTCTATGTTGAGAGATACTTAGAGCCTCAATCTTCTGATGAAAAACTCAAAATAGTAGAAAAAACTGAGTACCTATCCCCAAAATGACCCATTTATATACCAGACCAAGAGATGCTGAAATTACCCATATGACTTCTTTATACCAGAGAGAGAGGATTGGCTTTGCATGGGGAGAAAATCCATGGAAACTTCAGATGGTCTCTGCATCCACTCTAAGACCAGAAACAACCACCAATTTCAAAGCATGAATGTTAGGAAGACATGTCATAGCAAGAAGTCAGGTTTTAGAGTTAAAAATAGAGAACTCAAGTATCTTTTCTTGGTGGTGTGATCTTTAATATGTTATCTGATCTTCCTGACCCTACATTTTTTCATTTGAGAATTATGTACTTTTTAGCTGCTTTCCAAGATAAGTACTGTGAGTTACTATATTAGATTGCTACATCTAATTTTTTCTTTCTTCTTTCTTTCTTTATTTCTTTTTCTTTCTTTTATTTCTTTTTTTTTTTCAGTACTGGAAATCAAACTCGGGGCCTTGTGCTTTCCAGATAGGTGCTATGCCACTGAGCTATATTCCCAGTCCAGAGGATACTTTTTTAAGAAATCATTTTTATTTATTTCTTTTCACCAGTCACACTGCATGTGATATTAAAGGGCTGCCATGGTAATGGAAGAGGAGGTATCTGGCTTCCACTACCTAATCTTCCTGGCCGAAACTTCTTGGGTGGATCCTGGCTCAATTCAGAGGGGAAGAGGTGTGTCCCAGGCCTGGTTTCTGTCCTTTTCTATTGCTTCTGGAAAAAAGTCAGTTCTTATTTTTGGCACTCCATGGGAAAATGTGGAGAAAACTCAGAAGGCAGATAAAATCCAAGTTTGTTTAATCACTGGTATTTGAGGCCATGCATGCTACACATTCCATTTTCAGTACCAGTGTGTCTCTCGAGTGGTTCACTGTATTACTGTATTGTTTTTTTCTGTTTCTAATTCACTCTGAGATCTTACTTATTTTCAACAACACATCAGATGTTTTTTTAATTTCCTTAAGAATATGAACAGGTCAGGGGAATCTGTACTACCACCCCTTACATTTTACAGATGGAAGAACCAAGACAGAGCTCTGGCTTGTTTTCAAACTCAGTAGCAGAGGCCACACTTGGCCTCTGGGAGTTCCACTTAAACCCTTTTTCTCCATGGCCAGGCAAAGAGACATGTATTAAGGAATGACATTATATTACACCAAACTTCCTGGGAAATGACTTACTGTGACAGGAAAACATTCTGTAAATCTGCAACTGATTCATGATGGAGGTTGCATGCTTGGTCAAATTAGTAAAATTCTTTTTCCAGTGGCTTTGTTTGAACATAATTCAGAGTTAGGGTTAAGTTTAAACTTCAGTAAGATCATGGTCATAAACTTGATGTTTATCTGATGGGGGAGTCCATGAAGGATCCACTTTAGGAAACTGATCTAGATGTTAGTGTAGTTAGAGTTGGAAGTTGATTACAACAGTGGAAGACAGGACAGAGGGATACTGTCCTAACCCAAGTGATGGTCCAGGCCAGACCAATTGCCTTTGGGAGCACAGAAAGTTCTGGATGGGAACAGAAGGAAAAGAACTGTGTGACTGCATAGGAGACTTCATGGATGATTTTATTAAAATTTCCCCAGATGCCTTGTGACTTAAAGTCTTGGTGCAATCTTTGGTTTTCCCTCAAATGCTCTTTGATGGCTATTCATTGCCTTGCTAAGCACATCAAGTCTACCTGTGCAATGGTAGAAGCTTCTTATTGAATGTTTACTGTGCTAATTATTCTGTGAGACAATGAAATCAAATAAAATTGGGTGATGAATTAAATTTGAAAGCTGATGTAAATTTCAGTTAAAACTTCTAAATCAAGGTGCTGTTGAAGATAATACTGGATGAGAAAACCAGATGTAGCGACCTAGAGTTTTTTTTTAGCCATGTTTAGATGTGCAAGGGAAAAGCTTAAGTATGAAGTTAGAAAATCTAACTAGATCCATGTGTTCTCGGCATGATCTTGAATATCTTGCTTAATCTTTCCAAAATTCAGTTTCTCCATCTATGAAGAGTATAAAGTGTTAACTACTGTTAAACTACCATTGAACTTAATTTATCATTTTATAAAAGTATTTAATACAGTAATCAGGACCCTGTAACTTCTCAATTACTCTAAGTTACTATATTAGATTGCTTCATCTGCCCTAAAATATTACCACAATCCTGGTAGATTAAGCAGCAGACATTCTTCTCATAGTTCTGAAAGACTAAAATCTTAGATCCAATGATCTAACATCAAGTCAGAGACTGAAGTGCTGGAAGTTTTGGTTTGTCCTCTTACTTGTCTATGGCTTATAGAAGACCACCTTCACACACTGCATCCTCACATGTTTTTTCTTCTGTGTGTGGACAAGTCTAGTATACGTTTTGGTGCACAAATTTCCTCCAGTCAGATTACAGTACAGTTGACCAAAGTAAATAAACTCATTTTAATTTTATTACCTCTTAAAAGAACCTATGTCCAAATTCAGACGTATTCTGAGAGTTAGGGCTTTGCCATATGAAATATGACGGAAGAGAATTCAGCCCATAACAGCTACTGTTTCACTATTTTACACTTTTCTGAGCCACAGTGATATAATTTGTGCTATTTTTCCTGTTTCTTAAATCTTTACAGTACCTGCACTTGTCTAACTAGAGAAGTTTATAAAATACAATATCATGTGGTCAGCATGATGTGATATTGAAGTCAAGCTAAAAGGGAACATCAGAAAGAAAGTCATCCATGCTCGGCATTTCTCTTCCTGTTTTCCTCTATTTCCCTTGTTTGCAATAAGCAACAATAAGCAACAATAAGCTAAATGGTTTTGTCATCAGTGGAACTCATTGTGCCAGAGTAAAATTAATCTATGCTCAGTACAAGAAGACAAGAAATAGATTCCTAAAACCTACAAATCATGTTGTCCCTTCTTGTTTGCAGTGGGTGATTGCCTGAATTCTCTGAGACAATTGTGCTTGCTTCCTGTAATGAAAATGAAATACCAGCCTGCTGTAGCTTGTTTTCAAAGAAAAATTCAGAACTGTAATCTTTCTTTCCTTGTGTTACCACTGGGCAACTGCAGCCCTGGTACCAATGCCAAGGCAATGAAGATGGGGGTACAGGAGACATACAATGCTGTTCTGAATTACCGCCAAAAACATAGTCACTGCACATCAAACTTGGGGTCCCTGGCTCCAACCTTTCCCTGTATCTTTATCTGAGAGCCTTAAAGAGTATTTTTCTTCACAGGAACCTAGTAAAAAGTGAAAAGTTTGTAATATGGCCTTAGAATGACTCTTATGGAGCACAACCCTCTGAAATAATTCCCAAATTGAAGATTACAATAAGATAAGTGGTGTTTCTAACATCAGTTCTATTACAGGAGACAACACTTGAATAAGCAAATGTGTGGTGAACAAAAGTAACCCTGGATTTTCAGATTATATATATTAATTTATTCATGTGTTCATTCATTAATATCTTTAATACCGTATTTGATGGGAAGGTTCGAGCTATAAAGAATTAAGTAGAGGATCTACAAGAAGAGAAAAACCAAATTTTTATTTTCAGATATCATTTAAAATCTTTCCAGCAATCTTCAGAGGTGGAGTTTTCTTTTTGTGTATAAAACTTAGAAAATTAGGCTCTTTCACATATAATAGACAATAATGATAGTGACAGCATGTTGAGAACACAGACTATATCTGTATGAAGAGCTGTAATGGCTTAATCCCATTCAATCCACCCACTAAACTTTGGAGGTCACTCTATTAACAGGTCCTCTCCTTTTCTGTTTGTTCACTTCTATCTGCTGGAAGTCTTCTATCTTTATTTCCTTCTCCAGCTAACAGATATTCTCCTTCCCTTTTGGAAAAATATTTTCTTTCAATGCTAGTTTATGTGATTTCTGTAGGTATCACACCAATAGAGTACCTAGGCAGAGAGAGGTAATCCAGGCACAACCCAAAGCACAAAATATCTGTCTTGAAGGAGCTATCTGTATCTGTCATCCACAGTTACTTGGCACTTAAAGAATAGCTAAATCTAGAACTGTTGTGCACTATCTTGGGTACCTTATATAGGCTAACTGAAAACAGAGGTGACAGAGTAAATATCAGAATCAGGATATGAGCAAGAAATATTATTTGAGTGCCTTCAACCAAACATAAATAATGATACAGGAAACCTTTTGACTTTCGGGCTATGACAGTAAATAAGACATCTCTTTAGTTCAAAATAGTTTCTGTCTTGTGAGAGTCATTTGCTGTCAAAATATAAATTAGGCAGATAATTCAGGAAACAGTGTTGGAAAAGACAGGAAGTAATTTAAGGAAGAAAAGGAAGACAATGAAAGGTAAATTATTCCCCAGCTTGAAGAAAATCAAGATTCATTCTTCTTAGAGAATTCCAGGATACAGTGCAAAGCAGTTTTCCATGTTATCTTCCTGAAGGGAAAGAGAGTGGGAATATTTGTCTGGTAAATTCTGTAAGCCATTACTTAAAGTATATTTCCTTGAGCAGTTACCTCCCCAAAACTTCCAGTTCACTGAAAAGGCTGTAATGACTGGAGAAAACCAGGGTCAGGGAGTCATTTGAAAGTCATCTATGAGGAAAGGTGAGTGTTAAAAGGATACAAAGAGGATGTGTATCATACCAAATAAAGTTGTAGTCAGATAATGACCATTGCTTAAAACCTTAGTAGGACTGTAGAACTATGATGAACATAGAGAATAAAGAAAGGAATACAAGACAGAATAAAAGAATAAGAAGAAACAGAAACACAAATGTTCCTGCTGTTGTGTAAGGAGTTGGCTGGTGGTTGCAGTTGATAACCATCTTGCAAAAGTGTTCCAAAGCAGAGCACTAGATAAAGCCCCACTACAGTTTGATTTGCAGGTATTTTCACCTTAAAAGCAGTATCATTCTCTACACTGATTTAGGGGAATTTTTACTTCAGCAATAACCAGAGTAATATCTTTGGCCATAACTTTAGTGCAAAACGTATAATGTTTCAGTGTAATCATTTTGTGGAGATTGTAAGCTTTCTAAAGATAGTGATTCTGGCCAAATTTACCTCTAAATTCACAGAAAATTTGTCAATGTCTACTCATACAATGTTTGAAGAAAGTTTATGAAATAAAAGAATGAAGGAATTTGAACACCTATGAATGTATCGAAGAATTCTGTCATGCTGAGAAACTCCTTTAGCCAATTCAGAAATGTCTCTGTTCACTCTCACCAAAATAATCAGAAAAAAGAAACTTACAGCACTGATGTCTGATCATACTTCATTTTATCCTGAGCAATCATACTCAATGTGAATTATAGTAGGAGTTAAGAGCTATGCAGGCTTTCTTTAGGCACATGATGTTGTAAAATGTGAAGAATTTTGAGGTGCTAATACTGACAAAAATACAATGACCACATAAGTATTTTAATCTTTGGTGATATTTTAACCTCTGGTAATATTCTTTATCTTGAGATCTATTTTGACAGATAGGAATGCAATTTTTTTAAGATCGGTGTTTTTTAATATGCCATTTTTCCATATCCATTTAATTTAATCTAACTAGATCTTTAAATTTAAAGATCATCTCTTGAAGACAACTTATATCTGGGTCTTATATCTAGTAAAACATTCTCTTCCTTTTAATTGGTGTTATCATTTCATTTACATTTAGTGAAATTATTCATAGAGTTGAAATTGACTCTATAATCATACCTTTTATGTTATATTTTTTCCAATTAGCTCACCATTCCTGCCTTCTTAAACTAATCATTTATTTTGTATCATTTTTCTCTGGGCTTTTGTGATTGCTGTTGAAATAATGAACACTTTTGATCAGTTCAAGATCTATGAATAATTATATAATAGTAAAGTTTACTACTTCATCTTTGGGCTAATCTTACCTAATGTCATATGTGCATATGTTACAAATCTCCCAAAATAGTATCTTGTAAGCTTATATTTTCAATTGTTCTTTAAGTGAATTAAAGGAAGCAGTAAAAGATAATCCTTTATATATAACAATATATTGATCATTGCTTGTGCTTTGCATTTTTTAAGCTCTGAAATTATTTCTGATGGTATTTCTGTTCAGCCTGAAGACATTTCGTGACCAGTTCTTGCGGTACAGATCTACTTGTAACAAATACTATCAGCTTTTACTTCTTTAAAAAATTTTTGAATCCTCATTTTTAAAGAATATTTTTGTTGGAAATAAAAACATACATTAATAGTTTATTTATTGCATTTTAAACACTCCCCTCCAAACTTGTTATGTACTGGCCTTGATTCTTTCTAATAGAAATCTAGCTATCATTTGTAGTCCAGAGCTTCATATACTAAATTTTTTTGTCTTTGGTCATTTTAAGATGGTTCTCATTATTTTTGGATCCCATTAGATAGAAAATGATGTTTCTACATGTGGCTGTCTTTATGTATATGATGCCTAGGTTCACTGAATTTTGGAAACCATGTTAATTTTCACCACCTTTAGAAAAATTGGAACCATTATTTTTTCAAGAAATTTTTCTGCCTTATTATCTCTCTACTTAGTGTACTCAGAGCATACATGCACTATACATTTGATATTGTGCTATAACTCTCTGGAACTCTGTTGATGGTTTCATTATATAAAACATTTAAATAATTTTTCTACAGCTCACCCCTCACTGAAGTATATAATTCAGTAATTTCTAGTTTATTCATGGGTTTCTGGAACTAAAATCACTATCTAATTTTAGTAACTTTTCATAACCCCTAAATAAAGGTTGTGGCCATTAGCACCCACTGTCCATTCTCCTCATTCTTCTGTTCCTCAATCTAAACAGCCAGAAATCTACTCCTCTGCCTCTTTATACCAATGTTTATAGATTTGTACAACATGTCTCTACAGATTTTTCTCTTGCAGGCATTTCATACAGTGATGCCCTATATACAATATGATCTTTTGTGACTGACTTCTCTCATTTTCAATAATATTTTCAAATTTCATCATGGAGTAGTGTGCATTAGTGCTTCATTTTCTTAATTTTTTAAATGGTATCACTCTATGGTGATTCTGTAGTTGGCTTATCTATTCATCAGTTGAAAATTATTTAAGTTGTTTCCACTTTCAGCTATTATGAATAGGGATTATATGAACATACATGTGTAAGTTTTTAGGTGGATGAATATTTTAATTTCCCTTGGAGGTGTAAAGTCTACAGAAAGAATTTCTGGTGCCAATTGTAATTCTATATTTAAAATTTTAAGAAATTACTAAATTGATTCTCAAAGTGGATGTACATATTTACATTCCCAGCAAAAGTATATGGAGGTTGTAATTTGTCTATATTCCTACTAACATTATTCTATATATTTTTTTTCTTTTTACTATGCTCCACTTAGAAGGTGTGAAAAAGTATCTCATGGTTCTGGTTTGCATCTCTTCAGTACCTAAGAATGTTAAGCTTTTTTCACGTGTTTGGACATCATTTGGATGATTTGTTTGGAGAACTGTCTTTTAAATCAATTATTCATTCTTAAATTTTTTATCTATCATTGAGTTTAGTTTTGTTTTGTTTTGTTTTTTGTATTCTGGATACAATTCTCTTACTAGATAAATTGGATGAGCTGTTTTTTCTCACCCTGCTGATTGTCTTTTAAATTTTTTCATAATTTTCCTTTGAAGCAAAAAAGTTGTTAATTTTTATACTATCCAACTTTCACAGAAAGAGATTACAAGGAGAACAATTATATACAGGACACCTAATTTATCTTATTATTTGTACTGTTCACCTAATGAGTCAAATCCAAAGAAGATGCAGGAAATCTGGGTACAACATTAAAGACCTAAAAAAATCTAGTTAAAGGCCTGAATCCCATGCCAATAACTTGCATAAGTTCTTCTGAAAACCTAGAGCCCAAATGACACCCTGTGCAAGTCTATTCCATGGATCTGTGCTGGGCAGGCCCAATGGTCAGTGGTAGAAGGTAATAGTGGAAAGTCTATGGCAGTGGGGTGAAGGATTTGTGCCTAGCAGGCTGAGGATTCTTTACTGGAGCCAAGAAGTGACACTCAAAATAAGGACTAAGGCTCCTCTGAAAAGTTCCACCGCCATCCTAAGCAACAACGAAGTCCTGAGCTGATCCAGTGATGGGAACAGTTGAGTACATATATTATGTTTTTTCTTCAAAAGGCCCCCCAAACCTCATGCAATCATGGATATGGATGATTATGGTGTTTGTGATTGGTTTGTTGTCTGGCACTGAGATTGGTGGTGAGTGCTACACCTGCCCAGGGATGGAGCTGGCATACAGTGTAAGGGTGGAAAGAGGGTGTATTGTTTTCTCCTTTGTCCTGTTCACTCTTGCTGTTTGCAGTGGTCATGAAAAGCTGCCCCACCATGTCATCCTGCCTTGGAACCAGTTGAGTATGGAATGAAACTCCCAAAACTGTAAGAAACAAACCTTCCCTTGTTTTGCTTTGAGCATCAGTTATTTTGTCTCAACATCAAGGGAAAAGAAACTAAGACAACATATCAGAAAGCCAGCACAACAAACTTCTCCTGCAGATTAAACAGCACACATCTTCCCCTCTAGAGCCAAGCAGTGAAGATCAAAGTAAGGACCAAAGCTCCCCCAAAGTGAACCACAGCTGTTCTCGGCAACAAAGTCTTGAACTCCTCTTATGATAATAGCCTGGTTCATATCAGGGAGGCCAGCCTGACAAGCACCTCCAGGAGAACCAACGGCTCCAAACTAGAACAACACTTAGGAGAACCTACAACACTGTTCCCCTCTCTCAGTCTCCTTTATGCTGCCAACAGCCCTCATGTTGGGTATCCATTCTCAGCAAAATGCTGATTCAATTCAGCTGGTGCTTAAGTTGACCACTAGTTACCAATCCACTACACCAAGCAATCTATTTTTCTTTTGTGAATTTTGCTTTTGGTATGATATATGACAATCCATTACCTAACCCAGATTTACTCCTGTACTTTCTCTAAAAATTTGACTTCCTACAGTTTGCTCCCCTGGTGTATTTTTAGTCAGTGCTTGTGAGTATGAGGTAGATATTCAATTTATTTGTTGTAGGTAGATACCCAGTTGTCCAAGCACCATTTATTGGAGTGGTTAGTCTTTTCCTATTTAATTTTCTTTATTTTAAATGATTTCTAAAGTTCTCAAGATTTCTATTACTCTGCTTCCAGTTCATACACTTATTTCACAGCCTTTAAGTTTCTTTTGGTCTATAGAATTACTTTTTTATTGCAAATATTGTGTTTTATTTTAATTTCTACAATTTCTATTTAAGTGATCTCTGTTACCTTATGTAGGGAGCGGCTCAAGGCTTTGCCGCCGTCCCGCCCCTCCTGCCTGAGGGCATTCTGTGTGCCAGCCTACATTACCCAAGATCCTCTCCTGCATTTAGCGGATATGACGAGGGCCCAGTCATGGTTACCACGTACCCCTACCTAGCAACAGCTTCCTGCCTCTAGCTTGTCCTTATTTGGATAGATCCTGCTCTCAGCGGACACACAACGTGCTTACCCTGCCCAGCTCCATGTTTCACACCCCCGCCCCCGCTTATAAAAGCCCTGTGCCCTACATCAATAAAGGAGACTTGATTGGAAGCCCTCAGTTTGTCTCCGTCTCTCTCTCCTCTTGCCCATGTCCCCGATCCCCGTTCCCTCTCCAGGTGAGACCCACGGATTGATTCGCGGGCTGGATCAACCTTATTTCTTCTCTTTTTCTTGCTATCCATATGTACCTTCTTCATAGCCACTCCTGAAGTCACTGAGCACATGCAAATTATTTTAATTTCAATATTTGAGTCATTTCAAGGTCAGTGTTATCTCTTATTTATTTTCTTGACATATTTTCTAGCCTCTTTGTGCACCTCATTTATTATATGCTAGGTTTTGCAGATAAAACATATAGCCTCTGAATTATATTGTGCTTATTTAAAAATTAGAGGATATTCACTTTTACTCTTTCAGAGTTAAATTTGTAATGGATCCTTTCGAGGTAGCAGATTTGATTTTAACCTTTATTTACAGAGAATATGTTTAGATATCTTCCTTGGTCATGGCATGGTATGGCTCTTATCATAAGATCATATCCTCATCTTAAAGAATAAAATTTCGGGATCCTCAACGAAAATCCCAAGTGCTCCACGAAGTCTGTGCCAGCTTCTGGTATTCCCATTAAGCTGTGTGGAACTTCATTTCTTGTTCTCTCTGTGCCCCTGCACGGTGAGGAATGGCACTGGACCTTGTGCAGTTCTGGAACTTGACTGCATGGGTCAGCCTTCTCAAATAGCTGTTAGCACAAATTCTAGTTATTTTAGCACCCCTAACCTCTAAATCTCTGTTCCTTTGGTCAACAAAACCACGTTATTTTACTTTCTCACACCATAGTTTGGTAAATGCCTTTGGAAACAAATCAGGGCTAGTGCAAAACTAACTCTGTGTATGCATCATCTCTAAAGGACCACAATCCTACTCATTTTTAAATATTCCTAAACTTTTGTTCCATTATTTGTTCTAGTTTTTATTTGTTTACATCAAATAGCAAGCCCAGTACCTGTTAATTATGGCCAGAAGACTCGATCCATTAGCAAAAACAATAACAATGAGAATTTTGCCACTTGCTTTGCAGTGCTTTGTAATTCTTTTGCATGACATTTAAGAAAATTGTACTAAGTATTGTGTGACTGTTGCCCAAAGAATTAGAGAAAGAGCTTGTGAAGGAATTTAAGATTATATATTGAAGTGACCAAACTCTGCAAGCATAAATATACATCAAAGCATGTAAGTGTGAAGTTTTTCATTATGTCACAGCTTAATACTATGAAGTTGGTAAGTTGTTTCACTCGTTTAAATTTAAGCTATCAATTGAATAATGTACTGGATGTTGTATTTTACTAAAATTTTTCACATTGAGAGTATATTAATATTAATTCTAATCTAACTAACAGCTTCAGGGTATTGAATGCTTACAATATTCTGGATATATGCCTAAATTTACATATAGTATTTCTGTTCATTCTTTGTAAGAAATCCCATAATGAATGGTTATACCTTGTTTTGTTTTGTTTGTTTTGTCTTAGGAAGGATTTCATTATGTAGTTCAGGCTAGTCTTGAATTCAATTTGTAACCCAGGCTGGTCTCAAACTCATGGTGATCCTCCTGCCTCACCAGCCCAAGTGTTGGTATTATGAATGTGTGCACTGCATAGGGCCTATACTCCCTTTGGGGATGGGACAGGTACCAGGAATCAAACTCATGACCTCAGTCTTGCTAGACAGGCACTGTGCCACTGAGCTAAATGCCCAGCCCTCTCTTTTTTTAGATAAGAATAATGAAACAAAATTTCATTGGTCCACAGTTCATAGTTAATGAACCTGGCATTTGAATCTAAGTTTATCAGATTCCAAAATCTGACAGACAGGGAAAATTACACATTTGTATATACTTTGCTTTCTATGACTATTACATGGACTTATGGACATCATATCAGACCCTACAGAAGACTTTATCCATTCTCACATAAACCCATCCTTAGCTTCCCCTTCCTCTATTGTTTATGCTTTACTTTGCAGTTATACAAAGTATAGCACAAAGACAAACTCCTAAACTAAACTAGAAGTACGAGTCTTGCTAATGAATCAAGACTTCATATGACGGCTTTCAATTCATGATTGCTTTCCCTAATAATGTCTAATTTATACATTTCTCACAGGTCCTGTAGGTTAATTTACTGGGGGTGGTGGTGAGAGGAGTGAGTAAAAACTTATTAGTGTTTTTTTTTTCTGCCTCAGAGATTTTTTTCTGCCAAGAAATGATAGACTTGGATATTTCTATGAGGCAACATTAATAATGCATTTATCATTTCAAACCCTTAACCTCTTAAGTTCTTCAAACAGAATTAAAAGAATGCTGAACTACTAAATAATTGCATTATGTGGCTGAGTGGAGAGAGTGAACACCTCTAAAATGACACTAATCTATTTGTTGTCCTCCGCACGGCCTCCCCACTCCGAGTGGGGTGGACACTGGCACTCTACGCTGATTCACAGCATCTTTATGACATCTTCCCAATCAGACACAGGTGCTTCTCCCCCTCAGCTGTCTCTAAAGCACCAATCAGCTTCTCCTATAGCAAAGGTCATAAACTGAAGTGCGGGCATGGGTAACTGTGCAGTTTTCTTTGTAATCGCTTAGCTGATTTTTTTGTTTGTTTGTCTGCTGACTTTTCTCATGTCTTCTTATTTTTTGGAGCAAGAGGCCATATCTACTGAGCCTATGCCTCCACGTATATCATCCTTCTCATGACTCCACCTCTTGGCCCCACCTAACCTTCTCTAATTTTATAAGTAGATGTCTTTCACCTTAGGCTCACTTTTTGGACCAATGCTGATCAAGGCTAAGAGGAGCTTATGAGAATGGTTTCTGCCTTCAAATGGAGCCTACAATCAGTATTGCTACCTTAGCATATATATCTGGCACATATTTATGTATTTTTTAATGGAAATTGGTCTTTTATATTGGGTCATTGTGTCACCTAGCAATCCTGATCTGGATCTGTCCTTGAAAAGAGGTCTACTTGGTTGGCGTTTTAATTTCTAGGCAGATACCAAGCCCTGACGAGTGTAGGACTAGAAGTCATCTCTTCTATCTCACATCCTGACTCATTGTAGAATTCTTTTCCTTCATTGAAAATTGAATAAATAAGTAAGCAGATGACTTCAGGAACGCTCACATTCTACTTTAACTTGTTACCATAAGCACAACTCAGAGGGCAGCAACCTTCCCCATTTCAGTGTTTCATTGTACTGGTAAACTTCTGAGGATCCACCTTTTCACCAGCCTAGCTCTGCCAATCTGGCCTTTCCCTTTTAGCTGCCAATATGTTCGGTGGCTGAGGATGTGGCTATCATAATAATTCCTGGTGAATCCCTTTGTGATTTTTATATATTTGGGTGGACATTGCAGGCATGTTTCATTAACAGAGTGAAAGTTTTATCAATAGATGGAATGCATTTTTTATTCACAAAGAATCTAATGTCTGTCTACAAAATATGCCCTTTTATATTTCTCATAAATTATTCTCTCAGTCCATAGAGATCTATCTCAGACAAATACCCCAAATTCATTTTTTTCTTAGATTTCTATCACACCTGCACTGGGGATGCAACATCATTTATCCAAGTGTTTTCTCCTTTGTATTCATGTACATATACATGAACACACACTCCACACACACACACACTTCAGCCCTCTATTGGTTTTCACAGAAGAGTTTTATGGCCACAGACAGAGTTGAGGTTTGTCACATTGCTTCTCTAATGCTTATCCCTCTCCTTATGGTTCCATGGCTTCATTATTTAAATTGTTCCTACCAAATGTTCTCTAAGAATCTTCATTTAACACATAAAGAGCCAAATGTTTGAGTAAATTTATAAACTCAGTGAGAACTGTGTGGGTAATACATAACAGAAACTTAGTATCCAAGGATGTGTTACACAGAAGCTAAAGTATTTGAGAGAACTTCCGTAGAAAGAAATATTTCAGTTTTCCTATATTGTTAGTTTCATGGTGTGTCTCCTTTAATTTCACTTCTTCATTTTATTCTGTGAAGAAAAGGTAGTAAAATAAGGTAGAGTGGGAGAAACACATACAAGAAGACAGAAAAAGAGAGAGAGAGAATTCTCACAGTCTCAACTTACAAACAAAAGCACATTATTATTTTTAGGACAAATTATAGCTGCCTGATCAGTGTTAAGTGAGACTATTTCCATTAGAAACCCAAGAGCTGTGATTACAGGTGATTAGAGAGCATTTTCATTGGCTACTGTGTTTGGATCGCTCTTTTGTCTTCATCATAAAAGATCTGACCACTGAGTAGTGAAATTCTGCTCCTAATATGAGCCAAGTACCTCTCATATTGGCATCTCTTATGAAATGAATTACTCCCCTAATAGCTAACAGGATGACATGAGGAGAAGTCAAATGTAGCGTAGATTTCCCAGAAGGCTTCAAAGTAGATCAGGTAACACTAAAATAAAATTGTCAAACTAGCAAATGAATCTCATCAGAATATTTTCCCCTACAAATAAGTGCTCTAGACTAGTGCAAAAAATTGTGACAGGCTGGAAAGACACAGGAAAATATGGTCTCACAAGGTGCTTGTGACCGTTTTATGTAGTCTTCCACAATATAAGATACATCATTTGAAGGACTGAAATTCATTTAAGCTTGAGAGTAGTCAATTCATGTCCATTGCGCTCTCCTTTGTAGAAAGACAAAAATAACAATAAACTGTTCCCCAACTCATTGCAGTTCTATGGCCTGAAGAAAGTTTAAACAATTTGTCTTAGAACTGACAAGTTTCTTGTTGCTCAGTTACTTGACTTACACTCTGGTAAAGGGTTCCAACTAATAAAGATATGAGGAAAATAGCAGTTGCAAAAATTGTACATGTATGTTTCCATATTCTCAGTGAGGTAACTTGTGTAAAATATGCTGTCAAAAAGAACAGAGCATTCAAAGTCATGCAAATCTGGACTGGAATCTGAACTGTATGGCCATATGCAAGCCAGTTATTTTGAGTACCAGTGTCCATATGTACACAATGGAGTTGCAAATTCATAGTTCTATTATTAAAAATACTGGAAAGATTTTTAAAACAATGTTTGTTAAAAGTGCTGAGGCACAATGCTAAGTACTTAACATGCACCATCTCACTTAATCACCACAAAAACCTCTTCAATAGTATTTTTATCCTTTTCTTTCTTTTCCAGCTGAGAAGCTGAAACTTAGAGATGTTAAGTTTGTTACGTAAGGCTACTGAACTATTACTTGGCAGAGTAGAGATTCAAAATTTTATATTCTTTCTCTGGAACCCTTATTTTAAACTATGATGTAATTGTCTCAATATTATCACTTTATAAATGAAGGGGGGAAACTTAGAGAACCTACAAGAGGTGAAAATGATCAGCTAGCTAGTACATGAAGGAGTCGTGAATTCTGGGAAGGCTGAGCTCAAAGAGAGTCTCATTCTTGTGGTTCCCTGAAACAAAGTTCTTTCTCTTTCTCTCGAAAATTACACACCAATATGACAGGAGGATTGTGTCATCAACTATGATTCTGGTCTTTTCAATTTGAGAAAGAAGGCTGTGCAGCCCTGAATTTCCAAAGACATTTAGACCATCTGGTCTTAATGCATGTTGACATCACAAGGAATAAAACCTGAAACACAACAGAAATTATTCCCTTTGCAAAACAAATGCTAGAGGGAGAAATCACAGAGCAATTTTACCAAGTTTCTCAGCAATTGTCACAAGATTGCATGTTAATTGCTTGTAGCTGCAGGTTAGTGCTTCTTGTTCTTGTATGGCAGCTAAGTATGAAACTGCAGATCCTTCAATCACAGAGTTATAGATTCCAGGAGCTGGGGGTGCTGCCAGGTAATACTATCCATTCTCCAACCACATAGGCTGATCCCCCAAGGTTAATCTTTAGGCCTTTTTGCCTTACTGTGTGTGAAGTGACTGAGTGAGGAGCTTCCTCCACAGAAGCCATTATACTATTGTCAATTTATCAATAGGGCATGTTTTATTAGGTTTAAATAATAGTGTTATTTCCTTAATTACTTTCATTAATTCTACTTTTCTGGAGTGATTAGTGTCTCATCACTCATATTGTAACACTAGGCTTGGTGTTTTAAGTTTATTACTGACTTGAAGGGTATTATGGTTTATATCTAGATGCCCCCAAAGCCTCATGCACTCACAGGTAAGGTGTTTGGGGATGTGATACTCATCAGAGGATTAGTACACTGGCAAGTGAAACCTGGTTGGAGGAGATGAGTACCTGGGTCATGACCTCGAAAAGTCTATCTTTCTCCTTCCTACCTTGATACCTCTCTCTCTCTCTCTTTCTCTCTCTCTCTGTCTTCTCTCTCTCTGCCTCTCTCTGTCTCTGTGTCTCTGTACTTTCTTTTATTTCATTTGTTTTTTGTTTGTGCTTTTTCTCTACCCTTCTTAACTCTCCCATAACTGTCTGCAAATACTCAACTCCTAACATTGCAATCTCCTGGCAAACTATAGCAACCTCTAACTAGACTGGAAGATATACTACTCATTTATTCCCAATTCTCTGATCACTGTTTGAAACCAGATATGCTGTTAATATTTACACTGTGGAGTTTGGCAAATGTGTTAAGAACCATCACCCCTTGCCCCAACTGTCAAACATTTACATGCATACCACAACTGTGACCACTTTTTTTTTAGCAGAATATTGACATAACTAACCTTCTCTAAGTTAAAATAATCATAGGTGTAATGAATTTAAAACACATATACCCAGAGGAGTGGATTATCCAGCTTTGAAAGAGCTCATCTATACTTTTTTATTTTTATTTTGAAAATAATAAAACCAAATGAGGGGCTAGGGATTTAGCACAGCGGCATAAGTGCCTGCCTTGCAAGCATGTGGTTGTGAGTTTGGTCCCCATTGCTGATAAAAAAAAAATGAGAGAAAAATGGGATCATTCAAAGGGATGGACATAGTACATGATTTAAAACCACAATATAAGGTGATCTACAATGGTTACCATAATGTTTCTTGTTATCTTCAATATAATTGCCCATATCATCAGGTATAATAAAATTGAACATAGCAGTACAGAACAAAATCAATAAAAACAAAACACTGGAGACATTATAGGACTTCAAAAGAGAGTAATAGTCAAATCAGAATGAGTATCATAGTGAATCTTATTGTCTTCAGAGTAGTTGCCTTTATTTTCAGACTTGATGCTATCAAGCATAACAGATTTGAATAAAATCAGTCAAGACAAGACAAAAATCAAAATAAATTCAAATAAAATCAGCCAAAACAAGGCAGTGAAGGCAATATAGGGTTTCAGATTAAGTTAATAGGAAATTAAAAATGGTTAACTTAATGTAGTCTATTATCTTTGGAATAGCTGCCTATGCCCTCAAATCTAGTCTTGGTAGACAAACTGAAACAGAATATAACCAAACTGAACAGAGTGATGAAAACAATATGAGTTTCAAATCATAATACAAGATTAACAATGTCCTCTGCCTCCCCTATTTAGACATTTCCTCCCCTTTCACTTTCCCAGGGTACATTGTACATTCTGTATCCCACTAATTCCTTTAGTTTTTAGATTAGGGAGGCAACCCACTATTTACCTAAGTGGTTCTGAACCTTTTACCCCTGAGCTTGGTCTCAAGTTGTATCCATTTACCTACAAGAGCCTCAAGGTTTTCCTTCCTTATAGCTGGG
This sequence comes from Hydrochoerus hydrochaeris, assembly GCA_004027455.1. NCBI lineage: Eukaryota > Metazoa > Chordata > Mammalia > Rodentia > Hydrochaeridae > Hydrochoerus > Hydrochoerus hydrochaeris. The sequence goes on from PVLA01001971.1 coordinate 190,831, forward strand.
TAGTTCTCCATTGAATAAAAGTGTTATGTCCTTCTAATCAATCTGCAGCTGATGAGCAAGTTGCCTCCACTTTTTTCTGGTTCCCTGTCACAAAGAGCATTATTTTCTCATCTTTGACTTTTAGTCCATAAACCCTCTTTCAAGTTAAATATATTTCTTGTATAGAGCATCTTGATAAACCCTATCTCCTGACCCACTCTGCCTGTGTTTCTTTGTATTAGTGTATTGAGGTTATCCACGTGAGCGATTATGGCCAACCTTTTCTACCTCGTCTCTGCCATGTTACTGTTCTGCCATTGGTTGTCTACTTTTCCCCTTCATTCCACTGTCTTGCCCATTCATTGCATCCTCTGTTGCTGTTCTTGAAACTGTGGTCTTTTTTTCCTCTCTCTCTAGAATGTCCTTCAGTATTTTTTTGTAGGGTTGGATTGGTGGTCACAAACTCCCCCAGTTCCTCTTTGTCATGGAAGCATCATGTTTCTCCATTAATGTTTCTCCATCATGTTTCTCCTGTTTTTCAGGGTACCTCAATCTGGGTTGGAGGTTATTTTCTTTTGGGGCTTGGATTACTTTGCTTCCAGCTCTTCTTGCTTTAGTGGTTTGTTTCAAGAATTCTGTTGTGATTCTGATGGGTTTTTCTTTATAGGTGATCTGTTTCTTTTCTCTGACAGCTTTTAACATTCTGTCCTTGTGTTAAACTTCTGGTATCTTGATTATTACATGTCTAGGTGTAGATCTATTTTGGTTGTAGCTGGCTGGAGTTCTGTATGCCTCATATATCTGAATATCATTTCCTTTTCCTATGCTTGGAAAGTTCTCTTTAATTATTTCTGTAAATAGTCTTTGTATTTCATTTGTGTTTACCCCTGCTTCTTCACTCACATTTTTTATTCTTAAGCTATAGATCCTCTTGTCATCTTCTAGCCTTTGTATTGTTACTTCCTGGTTCCTTGTTATTTTTAAGAGATCTTTCCTTTTGCGGTCACAAGTTGCAAACCTGTCTTTGCTAGTCTGTCTTTAGTTTCTTTCAAGCAGTTTTGCCAGATTTCAATGGAGTTTTTAATTTCTTGGCAATCTCTTTGAATCTGTTTCACGTATTCTAGATTTTTAAAATATTCTTCATCAAAGGTTTCTTTCCTTTTTCTATGCTCTTCCATTCTTCCATCTGTGTCTTCTTGAGAGTTACTTAGCATTTCTTTTTATTATTTTTCTTATATCTTCCTTTACTTGTACTAGTATTTCTGTTCTGAGTTCTTTTATAATGCCATGAAGATAATTATGTCAGATGCTGCTTTTTCGGGAACCACAGGTGTGCAACCTCTGATCTCTTCTGTGTTTACCTCTCCTGGGCCAGTACTGTTTGGATTGGAGGCTAGGGACTTCCTTTTGTTTCTTCCTCTTGTCATGTTTCTGGTTTCTTCCAGGCAAGAGGATAATGGGGATCCCCGGCACTTTCTCTATTGGCTATGATTACTCTGAAGCGTGCTGACTAGGATTTGCTATCCTCCCCAGTCTGCTGATGACCACTGAAGTACAAGCAGGGGCAGGGCAGACTGGCCTCCCCTTCTAAGCTGGTCAAACACGGAGTCTTTGCCACATTAGCGTGTGCCACACAGTCAAGGCCAGTTAGAGATAGCTTTAGGGAAACCTTGTTCTTGGCTATTGGATCACGTACAGGGGCAGGACTTAGTCCAAGCAGTTATAACCAATCTTCTCTGTGCTGGGAGTGGCTGACTGAAGCTACTGCAGTTCTGGTTCTGAGCTTATCCTGCCTGACTCCAAAATATCAGCCAGCCTATCTTCCACTCCCACGAGAGGACCAAGTTTCTTGCACTCACTGCAAGCCGGTACAGATCTCTGAGCCAGTGCTATTCTCTGTTCCACCGTGACTGTGTCCTCCTGCTGAGGCCCTCGGGCTCACCAACCCCCAACGTCATCACAACCACACATCTTCAGATTCCAGCACCATTTCATACACAGTGGCAGCACTGGGTCTGGTGAGAGTGTGTCTGGCTGCAACCTTCTATCCATGTTTTTCTTTTCTTTTTTTTTCTTTCTTTTTTTTTCCTTTAGTTTCCTCCTTGGTAGAGAAGATCCATCTCCTTCCATCTAGTCTTCTCCAGGATGTTTTATTCCAACATCTGAGCTGTTTCTCTCAGAGAGGCTTTTTACTTTGCTGCCTATTGATCCGTCATCTTCCCAGCTTTCAATCAAGCTCATCTATACTTAAATCATATTTAAGATATCATATTTAAGAAAAGAGTGTGTGAGGACAACAGAAGGGGCTGGCAGGTGCCAGGTTTTTCACACCTTCCATGTAACAGGAAACTATTTTCCTTAGCATTTTTCACTATAGCTTTAAAAGATAAGCTAAAATTTAGCACAATTTTAAACAGTTTGACCGCACACACATAGAACTGCTAAGTTGCAGAAACGCACTGCCCAGTAACAATCTGAAAGTTCATTGCCATTGTTTTTGTCCCTTTCAGAAATGTTGAAGTTGTAGAATGAAATGAAAGATCCTTGAGTTAACACAAAGCAGATTCATACTGATGCCAACAATGCAGGATACAGATTCACAGAAGATTCCAGATAAGTCCCACTTGGAGTTTTGGAGACTGTCAAATTACAGCTGAATATAAAGATTAGAACAAAAGATTTTGAATGTGTTCAACATGAAGAAATAAATATTTGCAAAGTTAAGTATCTTTAACCTGATTTAAAAATAATACAATGCATACATTGTTTTGTAATATCACATAAATTTTTTGTAATATCACATAAATTTTTACTTATTTACTTTGTATTTATATATCAGTTGAAAAGAAATTTCATTTAAACTAAAATTTACAAAAGGAAATCATAATTTGTGCTTCATTTTTTAAATGCTCAAATCCATGTGTTTAGAATGGTCAGTTGGTTTTAAAGTCTTAGACTAGGGAAGTTAAGTTTTTCAGTCATTATTCTCCTCTTAAAACATGCTGCTAAAGTAACTAAAGGCAGAGATCTTACACAAATTTCTCCTTATATCTCTCTATAACTTTTCTAACTGCTCTGAGGCTTTGGATTATTCATGACTTGTTCATGTGAGGCTTAAATTCAAGTTCCAATATGTTGACTCTTAGTCACTAGGGCTTTTCATCCACCACCCCAACTGCTTTGTTGTGATTGTAGAGAAATGAGTGCCATGTGGACTGTAACCTCCGTTCATAATGTCTGCATCCAAAATGCTCTGCAGAAGTAACCACCATCCTGGTATGTTTCAGCACATGTGAGAATAGGTCATTAATTTGATTTCTACTTTTAACACTTCTTTACTCTCCCCACTGCTAATAGTGAACAGAGATACTGGCCACAATGAGAGATCTCCAGGCAGAGGATGGCTCGACTCTTCAAAGGCATGGAGAAGGAGGGGGGGCCTCCAGAATGCAGCTGCCTCACAGATGGGGCTCATTATGCACACCACATGGAAGGGAGGCCAAGTTAGAGCCACAGAAAATTAGAGGCTTTTGCTGGAGAGGCCAGATGTTGAGACAATGGGGACATCCTGTCTCCACTGGCTGGGCTAGTGGTTTTGAGTGCTCTTTGCTGTGGCGGATAATGTGCGCTGTTTCTGCATAGGAAGGAGGTCATGTTAAGAAATTCTGTTAAGCTGAAAATCAGACAATAACAATAGTCAACACACTGTGTATCACGATCCTAAAGGAACAGCCAAAATGTTTTTCAAGCTACTATGAACAAATAAATAATATAACCAATTTGATTGTTTAAAAATAAGTGGAATTGTTTGCAAAACAAAACAAGAGCATTATTTGCTTGAGCCTCACCTATGCAGGTAAAGAGGGAAGCAGAGACTGAAAGGATCTGGTGCTGGTTGAGTTCTACTACATTTACTACTCTTCCGTGAAACACAATATTGTATACATTTCTAGGGGCCTTTCGACCTAATAGCTATTAGAATATCTTATAAATAGTGACCCCACCAACAACGATACATAAAGGATCAAAAAGAAGAAGCAGCTTGCCCAAAGGTCCCTCAGTTGTAAGTGGCAAAGGTAAGACTCAAAACTCGAGCCTTTTGGCTCGAGTCTTTACATCAGTGTTTCTCACTATGGCCCTTGGGTACACTCATCACCTAGAAATTGTTCCAAAGGAACAGCCCCAGGCCTCATCCCAGACTTACTACATGCTTAGGGACCCATGCTTTCAAAACTAACCAGATGATTTCGAAACATACTAAAGTTTGGGAGCCACAGGCTTACACTACATCACTACTCTTCGAAGCAGCCCCTGTCACTAGTCTTCAGAGGTTTTCTAGTCTCTTCCAGTACCTTTCAATTAAAGCTCTAGTTTTCATAACAGAGAAATTGCCCTTCAGGAATCTTATGGACAAAGCATTGTGAGATTTGGCTGTCCCCAATGAAAACAAATCCCAGCAAAATAATTTTGCTCCTGGCTTCCTCTGGTTCAGTGGTTGCAGGTGGTGAGATGCAAAAAAGCGGGAGGGTAGAACACTGTAAAATTGTTTGAGGCAACCAAAACCCTGTCTTGATTTGCTGAGTTCCTGACCCACTGAATAGAATGCACGTGCTAGCATCTTAGCATTCACCATGGTGGGTGGCCATAAGGCTTGGCTTTCCATATTTAGGTAGAAGAATAGATCCTATATTATATGTAATAATCAAAGCATCATAATATAATACATAAATATACACAATTTTAAAAGAAGAAGCAAACCCTCTACAAATCTTTTATGTATAAAATAATACATACTTTGTCATGAATCACAATCAATGAACAAATATTTATTCATTTATTTCATGGACTATTCCTATGATTGTTCAGGCCAATAAGTCTCCACAAGTCTTGTTCAGATTGATAACTTGTTTCCTTACAGCAATTGCTTTGGATCTTCATTAAAATATCAACTCTAGAACTTGAAAATTGGAAATTTTCATAATCAGATGCCGCAAACATGACAAGTTTGATGTTCAAAGGTTAGAATCTTGATTAGGACACTGGTTAAGATACTGAAAATTAGAGTAACTAGCATTTCAAGCAGTTTGGGAAAGCTAGCTAGTATTCACACAATGACCAGTACCATGCTTTGCTGTGAGAAAAGGAGTCACAGAATTGTTGAACAGGCAAAGATTCAGGGAAACATTTTGAGGAGGGTGAGCCATGAAAGTAATGATAAATTGTGGCTAAAATCCCAGGAGATCTACTTATAGTTGTGCCGTAGGCACAGGCTTCCTGCGCTGTTAAAATGAAGGCTCTCTGTGTTAACAAGTTGTTGTTTATCTACTGGTACAATCCCCTGGAATCACAAGATGAAAAGGTCGAGCTGAGGAAATTCCATCATTCCCTGTTCTCTGTGGTTAGTACAAGTTAGGTAGAAAAAATACATTAAAGTCATAACTGAGCAGTTTACAAGTTGATCATTGTGTCTGTTTTGAGTTTTATGTTTTCAAATGATGATAAGCAGAATGAAGAGAAGCAATGGGAAGACTTGAAGAAGTTTCTCTAGAAGTTTTTCAATGGGAAGTTTTTCTAGAGAATAAATAGCTTAATAAAATTAGGCTATAACACCCCCTATTTTCAAATATTTTCAGCAGAAATCTTCTCTGTCATCAGAAATTAAAAAAGAGAATACTGAACCAGTTTTGAAAACATCTGAAAACAGATAAAACAATTCTTCATGTTGTCAAAATAACAGTGAAAGGCCTATTTGTACATTTTGCATATTATATTTTGGAAACACAATTTTTTTCTTGATAGCTTCAAAATTCAATTTATTGACACTTCATGAAAACAGTAAGGAGGTTACATGTACAATACTACAACTGAGAAAGTCCCCATGTTTAGCACATTACTAATGAGAAGGTCCTGCACAATCAGAACCACAAAACAAAAGTAGACACAATGCTGGGCGCGGGGGAGCCTTTTCTCTGAGGTTGTTCAAGCATGAACTGAAAAGGTACAAACAAAGTATTGGTTCTGGCATGTTAGCAAACCTCAATCTGTAAATGAGAGTATAGAATTATTTTTATTCTCAGATTACCTCTGAATCTCAAATACTAATAATGGCCTAGAGCGCAAGTTAGCAAGCCACATCTCATGGGTCAAATCCATCTCTTTTGGTAAATAAAGATTTAATAGAACACAGTCACACTCAGTCAAGTGCTTATTGCCTGTGGCTCATTTTGTGCCTCAGTGGCAGAGTTGAGTATGTGACAGAGCATATTGAACTAGCAGAGCATAAACTATTTACTCACTTAAAAAAAAAAAAAAGGAAAATGTGGCAACTCTGGCTCAAAGGGAAGTAATTTGCTTTTGCCTCTAGCATCCATACCCTTGTCCAATTCTCCCCTTTCTTAGTTTTGTTCTCCTTTGATTCTTTTTACAAGACTATAGAGACTGAACTCTCAACATGGTGCTGCTTGGGTTCAAATCCCAGCTCTTTCGCTTACTCCTGGTGGGAGCTGGGCATATTCCATTCACTAATTGAACTTCAGTTTTCCTTCTTGGAAAAAGAGATTGGCTCTTCTGGGCTCACGGGGCTCACAGGGCTCTCCTGGGACTTCTGTGGGACTAGTCATTGAAACTATGTAAGCAGCACTGGGGTATGTTAGCTACTATTGGAATGACTTATTATCTGTATTAATCTTCCTGGGAAAATGTCCAAGCTCATGTTTCATCATTTAGGAGTTTTGCGTCTAAAAGCTGGTAATACAGGAAATGGTCCATGGTAAGAAAAAGTAGTATTTGGGGAGAAAGATGGCAAAAGTGTGTTTACAGCCCACTCTTTTTTCATGGTCAAAGAAGCCACATTTCATATCAGTCCTGGGGCAGGAATGTTGGCAAAAACATGCTGGCTAGAAGCATCATGGAAGACTCATGAAAAACTTCTACCCATACTTTCCCAGGGACATTGTAGCCAGAACACAGAGCCACATATTACTGAGACAGCCAGACCAGGGAGGGAGTCAGCCACTGGCTGTCCTCCTTCTGATAATCAGGAGCAGGCATGCTCTGCTGAGCAGGCTGAGCAGGAGACTACCAGGAGCTTGAGGGAGGGGTGGTGCCCCATCTCAGCCAGGCATCCTTCTCTCCTTCCTTTTCCCCATCACAAGAAGCTTCAGGCTAAACACCTACAAGAAGCCTGCAATGCCTGCATTCCTTATGTCTCCTCCTTAGCTAGGGGGGTGCAAATTTCATTGCATATCCCAGGAGGGAATCTCCCTTTCTCTCAGTGAACATCTGGCCCAAATGACCTCCTAATTAAAACCACAAACTAATTATTGTCACCTCTTTCCCCTTAATGTTTGTGATTTCTGTCCACCCCACCCCCTAATTCCCATGGGTTCCCTCAGGAATGGTTAGTCTCTCTATTTTCTTTTTCCCCTTCACAAATCTTATATCTGAACCATGTTTCTCTTCGGAGGTGGAGGTTTGGGACCTGACTACTAGTAGGGTTTCCAATTGCCTATCCTCCCCCCAGCCTTTCTGAAAGGATCTATTGAGAAAGAAGTCATGATTAAAGCCCTTGCAACAAGCAAAGTGTAATTGAAGCAGTTCCTGGCGCCTTTCAGCTTAACATGCCTCCTCATAAACCACAGCCAAGCACAAGAGGCTGAAGACCCCTTGTGAAGTAGGGGAGTGGCCTACTTATAGTCTAAGAAGCCAGAAATGTAAGGTGATAAGAGGAAATATTCCATATGTGTGAAGAAGATGTTTGGAAAAAGCCATGCAGAAAGAGTCATGTCAAAATTGTCAAACAAGAGTAGAAAATGTATTCAAATTACACTTACTTCAGATGTATATATGTACCTTCAACATTGCCTTGTCATTGGAGTGACTGTCTCAGATTGTAGAAGGAGGGTGGGCTTCAGGAACTCTGTCTGAATACAGCTGTATATGTTTTTTAGGTATAATCTTGGGTTCCTTTGTTTTAAGTTCCATTTTATTCCAGAGATTTTTTCCTTTCAAGGTCTTGGGAGAAGTCAAGATGCCAATATGTGCAGAGTATGTAATGTAGAATCTGTGCATAAAGAGTCCTCATTCCTTGTAAATGTCTGTCTTTTCTGTCAAATAATAGTGGAAAGGAAAGAAGAACTAGGGGCCTTACTGTTTGACTTGAGTTATGGTCAATATCATCAGCATAGCAGCTAACTCTATAGAATGTTTTCTACATAATAGTAATCCATAGAATACTATAGGTATACTATAAATTAATCACACCAGTAAGCTCTGAATATATGTTTGGGTAATTTCTCTTATTGCTTTCATTGTGTTAGGACAATAAATAATGCTTCATTGAGTATCTGTTATATAATGCAATACGGCAAGAAGTACATTGTGCGACCATGTACATACACATACACACATGGAAAATCAAACTCAAAGGCTGGTATATTCAAACCCACATGCACACGTACAAACACACACATACATGCACATAAGAACATTGATACTCCAACAATTAAAAACTGTTTAAGTTACTTATTATTATTTTCTTTACTTGAAGAAACAATTGGTAGTATGTAACTCTAGCTGTTTTAATTATTTTAAAAAACTAATAGAAATAATGATACAGAATATGAAAACATGATACTAGGAAGTTAACAGTGGTTAATATATTGGAGACTGTTATCTTCAAAGTTATTGCTTAGACCAAAAAATATAGGCATGCAAAACTGATCAAACAATCTTTTATTTCCTTTCCTACTTTTTACCTTTCCCCAATCCCAGTTGTTCTTTCCTTTCACAATATCTATTTTACATTATTGATCCTATTTACACTTTCAGTTCTTACACTAGGGAGGCAATACAATGTTTTATGTGTGAATTTGATTTATTTCATTTATGAGTATGGTCTCTACTTGCATCTATTCAACTATAAAAGCTTCAAGTCTACCTTTCTTTATAGCTGAGTAGCACTCTATTTTATAAAAAGACCATGTATCATTTATTCATTTCTGTTGATGAGCATTTGGGCTGTTTCCAAGGTTTAACTATTACAGATTGTACTGCTATAAACATGAGTGCACATACATGTCATCATACATGTATGATGTTTTTAAGTCTTCTGGGAAAAATACCCAGAAGAAGAGTAGCTGGGTCAAATGGGACCCCAAATCTTTTTTGAAGAATCTCTACACTAATTTTCACAGCGGTTGTACTAGTGTACACTTCCACCAACGGTGGAGAAATGTTCTTTTGTTTCCCACAGCATCTCCAGCATTTGTTATTGGTTTATTTCTTGACTTTTGAAATAAGTATTGATGGTCTTCTGAATTTCCACAGAATCTGTAGTGATTTAACCATTTTCACTCCTTATGCATGAAGTTGAGTTTTGTTTTTCCTTTTTTTTTTTGATAAGGTTGGCTAGGAGTTTATCAAAGTTGTTTATTCTTTCAAAGAACCAACTCTTCAATTAATTCTTTGTTGTCTTCTTAGTCTCAATTACATTAACTTCTGCTTTGGTCTTTATAATTTTGCCCTTGTGTGGACTTTGAATTTGACTTGCTCTTCTTTTTTAGAAGCTTAATGTGAAGCATTAGGTTTTTATTTGTGCGAATTCCATTATACTGATATGAGAATTCACAGCTACAAATTTCCCTCTTAGAACTGTTTTTATTGCATCCAACAGGTTCCAGTAAGTTGTATTTGCACTTTAGTTTGATTTTATTGTTTAATTTTATCTGTTACACATTGGTTGTTCAAGAGGGTGTTATTTAATTTCCATGTGTTTACAGAGTTTTTGCAATTTCTTTTGTCATTAATTTCCAATTCTATTGCATTATGGTCAGATAATATGCATGGGATAATTTCAGTTCCTTTGCATTTACTTAAGCATGTTCTATAGGTTGCTATATAATCTATTTTAGAGAATGTCCCATATGCAGCAGAGAAGAATGTGTATTCTTTTTTAAAAATTTTATTTAAAGAGAAAAAAAAGCAAAACAGAAAAATGGTAAGGAAATAGTACAGAATTTCAAAAAAAACAGTAAGAAATCACTAGTTGATAAATTACATATTGTCCTCTTAGAAATAGTTGTTTAAGTTACAAAATTAAAGCATACAGAGTGAACATTCAAACAGTGAAGCTGCAAACAGTTCTGCTCAATGAACCAACAAAAACTTAGTAATATGGTTATCAATTCTACACACATAAACATATATGCAGTTATATCCTTTAGAGCACTTTCTTTTCCTCCTTTTACTTTTTAAGTCCATTGTCTGTTTAGTTATATTTTTGGAGGTATTTTGTTACCTTGTTTTCTCATATTCTATTGTTTTTGTTCTTGTTTAGTTTTTTTTTTTTTGAAGGTAGTGAAATTCAACAGAACAAGACATAACACAACCAATTGAGACAGTGCAGTACAGAACGTCACAGCAGGTTACTGGGATGACAATAATAGATACCATAGTATATCTCATTATCTTCATGATAGCTGTTCTTTCAATCAGATTTAGCAAAGTAAAACCAAATACAGAACATTACGGAACTTATCAAAACAGAATATTGAATAGAGTAATACAATTAATCGGACCACAGCAAAACAGTAATAATGATATTTGCCTTCAAAGAGATGGTAGAAGGAAATTCCCCCATTTGCTATATTGCATATGGTCAACCTCTGAAGAGATGCTCAGACCTATGACTCCCATTTGCTAATGAGGGAGGGGTTGGGGAGGGGGGATGTTTAATTCTCAGCCTTTTGCCTGGTAGGCTCATGGCTGCTTACCAGGAGGCGGGCTGGTTGCTTGATTTCCCAGCACCCTAAGTTCCAACATGGCATGACTCTTGGGAAATGCTGGCTGTTTCTAGAATGTGTATTCTGATGTTGTTGGGTGAATCATTCTGTAAATATTTACTAAGTCCATTTGTTCACAGGAATGGCTCAGTTCTGTTATTTCTTTGCTGATTTTTTGTGTAGTTGATCTGTCTCTTTGTGATAATGGGCTATTAAGGTCCCCCATTTCAATTGTGTAATTGCTTATTTGACTTTTCTTATGTGTTAATATTTGTCTTATATAGTTGTGTGCTCCTGTATTTGTGCATATATATTCATGATTGTTAGCTTTTCCTCTTGACATTTTCCTCTAACAAGTATGTAGTGACCTTCATTATCATTTGATCATTTTTGGTTTGAAGTCCATATTGTCAGCAAAGCACTTTTTTCTGGGTTCCTGTTGCATGGAGTATTGTTTTCTACTCTGACTTTCAGTTTATGAATTTCTTTTTTTAGTTAAATGTGTTTCTTATATATAGCACATTGGGGAATCTTTTTTTAAATTTTGATCCATTCTGCCAATCTATTTATTTTTATTGGTGAATTGAGGCCATTTACATTTATCATTAATACTGTATTTTCTTGTCTTTGTCATGGTATTTTCCTGCTGTTGGCTCCTTACTTTTCCTCTATGTTTCATTGTTTGCTCTGCTTGCTAGTTTCTTTCTGTTGCTGTTCTTATAATTTTAGTCATTTTTTTTCTCTGTCTAGAATGACTTTCAGTACCTTTGTAGCACTGGTTTTGTGGTTACGAATTTCTTCTGTTGTTTTTTGTTATGGAAGTATCTTATTTTTCTATTAGGTTTGAGAGATAGTTTTGCAGGGTAGATCAATTTGGGCTGAAAGTGGTTTTTTTTCAGGGCTTCAAATACTTCACTTCAAAGTTTTCTTGACCTGAGGGTTTGTTCTGAGAAGTCTGCTGTGATTCTAATGGACTAAGTATGTGATCTGTTTCTTTCCTCTAAAAGCCTTTAATGTTATGTTCTTGTGCTGGATTTATGGGATCTTGATTATTATATGTCTGGGCGTAGATTAATTTTGGTTATGGCTAATTGGGGTTGTATATACCTCCTTTACATCTATGTCAGATTTTTTTCCCCATACTTGGGAAATTTTCTGCTATTACCTCTACAAATAGTATTTTTGTGTCATTTTTTGTTGACTCCTATTTTTTTTCATGACACCAATTATTCTTATATTGTTTTTCTTTGAGTCATCTTGCAGTTGTTGAACTATTATTACCTGATCTTTTGTTATTTTCAAGAGATCTTCCCTTTTGTGATCTCTAGCTACAATCCTGTCTTCAAGGTCTGAATGTCTGTCTTCAGTTTTGGTTAAGTGAAATTTTAATTTCCTGGGTTTCTGTTTAAATCCATTTCATGCATATCTTTTTTTTTTCTATACTGATCATTCAAAGTTTCCATCCTCTTCCAATCATCATTTATTTTTTATCTATCTCTACTCTAGATTTGCTGAGCAATTCCATTATAAGTGTTGGCATATCTTTTTTATCAGAGAGATTATTTCTGGCCAGATTTTCTCTGTATAATCAGGGATTTTTTTTCTTTACTTCAGTTACTATCATTTCAGAAATTTCAGGTGTGTGTCTTCTAATTTATTCTAAGTCAGTGTCTTCTGGCCTTATTCTGGATGAGCTGGAGATCTGAGATAGCATTTTTGCTTCTTCACCTTGTCATTTTTTACTTCAAAAAATTATTTTGTTTTCTGTGATGATCCTTCTGAGTTTTTGTTTTTTTGCCTTGTAAGTTTTTGTAGTAGGTAACTATATTACTATTATTGAGTATCAAGGCCTCTCTAGGAAAAGTCTTTTCCTCAGGGATGTCTTCTGTATGTCGGAGAGTCTTGGTTTGTGTCTGTCACAAGATCCTAAATTCCCAATTAATTAAGAGTGGAATATTGGAATCTGTTTTACTCAGCACTCTTTCCAGAGCTTCCCAGTACTGTTACAGAAGAGCGAAGAGCTATTTACAACAAATATGACATCCTCTTTAAAGTAGTAAAATTATCAATGAAAATAGCATCAAGCACAATTTAGAAACTAACTCTGGTAACTATTGATCTTGTATGTTAGGCCACAGGAGCAGAGTTTATCATTATATAATAGAACCTATCATAAATTAGGAGTTTGTAAGTCACTTGTTTTCCATTGCTGGAGTGGTTTTACCCTGTAGTGGGGGAAATTAGAGAAGATAATGTATAAAATAAAGATAACTGAAAAGGAAGTAGAAGCAAGGCTAGGGGACAAAGGATGATTTGGGAAACTAGAGAAGTGGGTAGCAATGAAAGAAGGAGGGAGTATTCGAGGGACTATCTGAGCTTGGTCTCTGAATTAGAGGATGCAGTTAGTTTTCTGTAACTGGAGTTCTGCCTAGCCATTTAGAAAAGAGAAAAAAGAAACAAAAGTGAGGACAAGAGAGGGAAAAAGAAAGAAAGAAGAGAAAAAAGGAAAAAAATGAGAGAAAAGGTTTGATTGCTGAGTCCTGGATTCTTTCTGAACTGTTTGCCGGTCCCGTGGAGACCTCAGTCACCTGTTGATTTATATCGTTACTGTTACTTCTGCCTTTTAACACCACTAGTCTCACCTGTCCACATTGTGCGCTTTAGCTGGGACTCTGCTAGGTCAACTGCTTTCCCCTGGTCTCTGGGCATTCCCCAGAAGTTCACCTCAGTTGTGAAAGTGACGAGGGCTGGTGCCCTTCTTTGGGTCTTCCGGGGTGGTCTGCCTGGGTTGTAGCAGTGGAGAAGGTGAAGAGAGGGGCTACCTTCCTCTACACTGCTCACCTGGGTTCTCGTGGTGGTAGAGGTGATGGGTATGACTCTTATTAAGAAGGAAGTCAAGACTTATTCAAAAGCCACTTCATATTGCTTTCAGAATCTGTTAAGTGGACTTTGCTGTACGTGAAATGATACTGACTGAATCATCATTTATTGTTTCAACACAATGAAAAGAGTGAGAGGAACAATCCACACATATGCTCAGAATTTGTGTGCATAAATTATATGTATCCACAATATGTATCAATATTATCCAGACTATGAAGTTGTTTCTAATTATAGTTTTTGAGAGTTTATTATGCTGAGGTATTAAAATGGCATGTTGTAAAACCAAGATGCAAAGTTATACCAATTAACAAAGAGATATCAACTGTATAAAATATTACTCAAAAGAAAACTGGGAAGAAAGGCATTGTAGAGTTGAGCTAAATCTCTGAATTACATAATAATCTATCTTATTATCTTTGGCATTTCTATGTAAGGTTGAGCTTGGGTTTAGCCTTGGTATTGCATCCTGGTTCTGTTATTCACAAAGTTGCAATCTTGGTGAGATGCTCACTTTTTCCGAGTTCCAGATTTTCCCGCATGTGAACTAAGTATAGTTGTAAGATTTTAGATGTTATGTTTAACATGCTACATGAGAATATTTCGTGTGCTTTGCTATTTTAAAAAGGAAGGGAGCAACCGGGGTGGGGGGCACTATTGAGAGAGAGAGAGAGAGAGAGAGAGAGAGAGAGAGAGAGAGAGAGAGAGAGAGAAGTGGTATCCAGCCTGTCTGGTGCTATTGGACTTTGCAGCCCGAGGTCTGCCCCATCACTTTTAGAAACAAACAGAAAGCTGCTAGAATGGAGCTCCACATTATCTGCTACCTGTGTTAATTCAACACCTACCAGGTTCACTGGAAGGTTTTCCTCCTCTCTCATGTAGATGAAAATCTAGCTGGAATAGCCACATATTTTGAAGTAGTGAGATCTAGACTCGAGGCTCCTGTGTGTATTGGAAACAAACCTCAGCCATGCTAAGGGCCAGACCAGAGTGAGGGCAGCAACACCTGGCAGAGTGAGCTGGCTGGGTTTTGCCCAAGGCTGAGCAAATAGTTGAGTGGGGCCACAGCCAGGAATTTCACACTGAAAATAGGGCTATTTTCTGGCTCCACACCAGCTACCATTGAAGTAGAGACCTTGGAGTCTCTGCTTTCTAAATTCTCTCTCTCCAATCTCTGTTTGTCTCTCTTTCTTTCTCTCCCTCACCTCCAACCCCCCCACACACACACAATACATACAACATCCATTTGACTATCAGCGCAGAGATCCTTTTTCAAGCCCCAGAAAATTCAAAGGACTCTCCTTATCGCTAAGTATTTTCTTGAGGGCAGGATGAATAGTATTAAAAAATTACTCTTATAACATTGGCTTTTGCCACTTGACAGGGGTTTTATCTGACTTATTTGATAGAATATTTCTAGCACAATGTGTGACATGATAAATAGTTTGATATTTGAAATGAAAAAACATCAGTGCATATATCACTGTGGAAGCTGTAACTTACTTAGGAACTCTGACTAGGGGGAGCGGGGGGAGCTGCTGTTGTGGGGGTACAGGGAGGATGACATCATTGGATGGAAAAGGTCAGTGAAGAATTCCAACAGCTTTTGCCTCTCTTATTCTTTCAGCTTGGTAAGAGACATGTAGACTTGGGATCTTGAATCTTTGTGGTCTTTGTGAATATACATATATGAGTTTGTACCATGCATAAAGATACATTAGAGCCTAATATCCAAGACCATGATCACAGCTATTATGACAGATGTTATTTCTTTGTCAGTCAATGATGTGCATATCTTGACCTGCAATGTTAGTTCAGTACCTGGTATGTGATGTGGATTTAATGGATGTGTGCTTCTTCTTAAAATAGTAGAGTGTACAGAAGATACTTAGAAACTAAGATCCAAACAAGCACCCCATCACTGAGCTACATCCCTTAAGCACAGTCAGTGTATCTAAAAGTGTACCTTGATTTCGTATAATTAGGTGTTTTATAGGACTTCCCACTTATTAGTCTGGTTGTGAATCTGTATAGATAATAATTAGCTTTATAAGGGTTTATAAGATAAATGAATCTGATGTTGGGAAAATAAAAAAGGGATAGAGAAAAGGGCAAAACAAAAAATAACAAGGCCCAAACAATCAAACAAATAAAAAGAATCAAGTCATGTTATATATGCACCAATGACAATGAAGGTAATCATTATATACTACAAACATGTAATAAAACAATCTAAAACTTAAACAAAAGTAATAGAAAAAAATAGTAAAGAAACTAAGGTCTAAAAACTTCCAAAGCTAGCCTATTTTTTTGTTTGTTTGTTTATTTTTGCTATTGAATTCACTACCTTGTGCTTGCCAGGCAGGTGCTTGTGCTGCTGAGCTAAATCCCCAGCCTAACTAGCCCAACTTTTAAAAGAAAATAAAGTTCTCTGACTTGGTGTGAGTCAGACCTAGAGACGTTTAATAAAGCCCCTGTCTGCCCGCAGTTTGCACAGTGAGGACCAGAGGGCTCCCTGCTATCTTAAGAGAACTCGAGTCAACCTCAGAGAACTCCTCAGGACTACCACTGCCACCCATCAGGGAGCTGTGCCTCCCTGCACCCTTCACTAGACCATCATTACGAAGTTGTTACAAAGTCAAGCAGCATCTCCCAATGCCTTCTCACACCTTGCTGACAAAGCTCTGGATTCCAGCAATCTGAGAAGGCATGAACACACATATTCTATACCTCTTTGGCTTTTGTATTTTAGTTTCATGCCAGGAATTGAAATTTTTGTAGAGTTGATTCTTTGGTTTTTCTGGGTTTCCCTGCCTCTGCCTTGGGATTCCTATGGTCATGTTTGTAATCAAAGTCACACAGTCAAAGAAAGGCAAGTTGAAGGGCTGTTACTTTAGACAAAAGAGCATGGGTAAAGTTATCTGGTTGTCTTTATTAAATGACATTGAACCCTCAAGAGGGCAGTGGCTCCTCCAGCTTTTCTTCTTCTGTGTTCCTTTTGAGCTTCCGGTACAATTGCTGTCATTTGCGACTCCCCCAAAATTTCTATCTCCATCATCATACATCCGGCTCTCTGTCAGGAGTGTGTTTAGCTCCCCCTGACATAACCTTGAAAGCTGTATCAATAATGAATTTGCACAATTTCACTTCTGACTTCTAAATTTATTTTGACTGCATGACACCACAGAAGGGGTGAGGAGTAGCAATTGTCTGCAGCAGTCTCCTTCTCTTCTTGTCTTTGTTTAAACAGCCCAAGCCCAGCTCCGTGGGAGCATCTTAGTGCTTGCAGATCTGTGCACGCTGTTTGGATGGAAAGGACAATAACCATCAGTGTGTCTGTTTTCTGGCATCATTCTTCTCACCCTCTCCCCCTACTCCTCTATTTTTTTTTTCTTTCTGGCTCTCTTCTTTGTAAAACAAAACATTTATTTGCTTATCACCTGTCTCTCATCCATGCTGACACTAAAGGCAACACTTTGTTTATTTTTTTTCCTTCTCCAACCCCAAAGCCAGAAACAGTGTCTGGTGTGCAGCAGGCCTTCCATAAATATTTATTGAGTGAATGGCCTGGACCTGATGACGGTGTGAGTTTGAGATTAAGCAGGTGCCAGTGCACAATCCTGAGACTGAAGGAACTGATAGAAAACAGTGCTGTGCTCCAGGACACCACCTCCCTTCCAGGAACCTTAGCTGCTACATCTATCTCACTAGGGATGCAATTACCCAAGGCTCTTAGATATCTTATGAAGACCAAGTGGGAGGAAAAGCAGATAAATGTATCTGTTAAACCACAGTGTTTATACACACTGCTATGTGTATGATGTATGATTTGTCTGGCTTCATTTTAATGTTTTCATTGCATCTTTGTTTCTAGTATAAGGTAGTTATATCCTTTTGATAGTAGGCAGAATGTAAGTGACACAGGTAGAAAAATAAAGTGAGTGAGGCTATTTTATAAATGAGCAAAAGCATAGAAACAAAATTCACAACAAGAAAGGCTGGTGCCAATGGGGGGAAAATGTGTAAGAAGAACTAAAAACTGGCCTGTTGGCAAGAAATGTTACTTTAAGAATCAAATTAGAGCTAGTTACAATGGGACAGACCTGTAATCTCAGAATTTAAGAGGCCGAAGCAGGTGGATAGTTGAGTGTGAATCCAGCCTAAGCATCATAGCAAATGCTAGGACAGATCTATGTCAAAAATAAACAAATAAAATTTGATGATGATTATATTATATGCTCCTGGTAATTGTAAAAATTTTTCAAAAAATGACTTAGCAACAAATATGAAAAGCCTTAAAATATCTATATCTTTTGATTGACTTATCATTTTGGAATTCATGCAATGAGTTGCAGAATCATTTGAAAAAGATATTTCAACATGGTGTTCTGTGTAGTAGAAAATTGTTGGTAATAACCAAAAGCTTTGACAACCAGGGAAATTCAATAAATGTCGCAATAAATAATATTATATCCAAATTTATCAATTAAATATACTATACTCAAAGAATATTTGATGCCAAAGGGAAATGCTCTCAATGTATTATCAAGTGGGAAAAAAAGAAGTAAAGTGTAAATATATGGTACTTTCCAAGTTTTTAAATAAAAGAATATTTCATAATAGTTATAAAAGTGTACAAATAGATAAGAAAAATTGTCAACACCCCAAGGTAAAATTATTAATAATACATATTTGCAAGTTTCATGCATATGAGGATATAAATAAATGTAAATACATTGTCTATCAATGCTTTTTATGTTTTCATGTCCTTAAAAATATTGCTTTTTAAATAGAGAATTATTGTTATTTTTCAAAGTTAAAGCTTAAACTCTAATTTTTAAATTTTATATTATATTCTAATAAACAAACATACTAGACTGTTATTATAAATCTTATCAAGCTAACTGTGGGATTGCTTTGCAGTTAATCAATCACTTCTCAATTAGGTAAAGACCTAAAATTGACCAATGGGGCCCCAGTCGGCCCAGGGAGTGGTGCTGGCCCTGAGACCCCTCTGTTCACATTCATTCCTCACTCCCACACTGGAGTCTGCTCTCCTTTCCTTGTCTTTAAAGGGGAAAGATTTTCTTCACCCATGTCCTCTATCCGTCTCTGTCTCTGCCATCTCTTGTTCCCATATCGCTCAGTGACATAGGCAGAGCCTTGGTCACTGTCTCAGGATTCTGGAGATCTGATTCTTAAATTTGTGACACTGTTTCCTCACTGCTAAAATGTGAATGTCTTAGTTACCTTTCTGTTGCTGGGACAAAATAATTAACATGCATAGCTAAAAGAGAACAGGTTTGTTTTGGATCACAGTTTCAGAGGTTTTAGGCCAAGGTCAACTAGCTCAAAGGCAGGGGCATCACAGTGGACTGGTAAGTCAGAGGAAAGTTGCTCACCGATGGCATCCAGGATGCAGAGAAAACAAAAAAGAGAACCAGAACCAGAGAGGAAGAATCCCTGGACAAGAACCACCCTTCAAAGCATATTCTCAGTAACCTACTTCCTCCCAGTGGCCCTACTTCTTAACAGCCTATTCAGCTATGAGCCCATCAACAGATTAATCCATGGATGAGGTTAGTACCTCAAGATTCCATAACCTCTCTGGACTGACCTCTGATCACTGCCAAATTGGGTATCGAGCCCTTAATATATAAGTCTTTGGGAGATATTTCATATTTAAAACATAACAATGAATTTTATGAAGATTCAAAAGTCATAGGAACCAATGTTCACATGATCTGTGCAAATTACACAGAACTTTAGATATTGAAATCAAAACACCAAGTACATCGAGATTATATTCCAATTCTACACATGTATATTCCACATTGCTAGTGATGGGAAACAAACAGGAAAGGCTAACAATCCACACATGAGAGCACCAGAGTGGTAGATTCCACTTCTGTTTTTCAAATTTTGTACAAATTTCCTTTTACATAGCATATACATATGATTATTTTATGAAGTGTGATTTCAACTGAGGTTGTGGACTCGAGAATTTTAACAAATTTCCTAAAGAGACACAATAAAGTAAAAGATAGAACTAAGATCCAAGCTAAAGCCTATCTTGATTCTGTTATCCTTTCTCATCCCTCATGAAGTTTATCTGAAATGAGTTCAACCGCTACAAGGTGTGGCACAATCACAAAAAATAACATGTTTACTCAGAAACAGAACAAATACTCGCATTGGCACTGAGAGATATAAAAAGGAAAAAGGGAAATAAAATGGAGGTTATTCCACTGACTATCAGTTTTGCTAAATTAAGCCTTAAAAATAATTCTGGTATTTAGGTGAGAAAACTAATCCCCCTTCCTTGCCTAGCATCCCTGGCTAATTCTAAGCTACCCACACATCTGCTCTTAGCTCTCTGAATGTTATTTTACAGCATTTGTCTGAGTTGCAATTTCACATTTACTTTTCTACTTATTTATTTAGTGCTTGTCTTTTGTACTAGACCCCAAATTCCCCTAAGTGCAAAGATTGCTGCTGCTTTTCTTTATTCTGTACCACTATAGCTCAGAACTAAGTTTGTAACATAGAATGTGTTTGACTAATGATGGGTGAATGACCAGGTGGATACGTGGTAAATTTTTATGAGTCATGGTGTTTGAGGTACTTGCTCTACTGTCTGTATTTCTGCCCCTTGGCTTTACCACCTACTAGAAAATTCACCACTCTTTCCTCATGCCTTCAACATTCTCCAGTGGATGCCGCTGGCTCAGTTCTTTATCAATAGATTGTTGACCCAGTCTAAGGGCCAAAATCTAATCTCAGAATTCTTCTGGGTAAAACGGGAAGAGTTGCATTACAAAACAGCAAGCTCCAGGCTGGGAGTATTGCTCAGTGATAGTGCATTTACTTAGCATGTGAAAGTCCCTGGTTTGGTCCCCAGCACTGTAGTAAAAAAACAAATAAAAAACATAGCAAGCCCTTTTTGTCATTTGCCTTGACTTTGCATCATCTTAAAATATTTATTGCTCTTTTCCTTTATAGACTTTAGTTCCTGAGTTAAGTGCCTGTAGGTGTTACAGATTGAATGTTGGCATTTCCAGAAACTTTAGATATTGATGCCCTAATTATATTTGAAGAAGAATATTCATACTTTGGTATTCAAAGGGGAATCTTTTGGGATATGATTAGGTTCAGAAGTGGTCATAAGAGTGAAGGTTGCTGATAGGATAAAAGGAGACAGAAACACTCTATCTACCCTACACAAATGTGGCAAAAAGTATATACCCCCAAATCAAGAAAAGAAACTTCAGTAAGAATTTCACCATGGTATGACTTTGATCTCAATTCACAACCTCTAGAACTTTATGCCATCAATTTTTGTTGTGTAAACCACTCAACATATGGTATTTTGTTATAGTATTCCAAACTGGCTAAGATTGTACACATAAATCACTCTAACCTCAGCATGGAGATCACTTATTTATTCCTCGACATTATTTTACTAAGCATATATTTTGTAACAGCCACTGGGGATACTTCTGAGAGTAGACAACACTAAATTCTTTTCCCAATAATAAAATTCATGCTCCAGAAATCCTCATACTGTTGAATGTGTGAAATTTCATATTTAAGATAGAAAACTAAATAAAAGGGAGTTCGATGCTATGTTTTCCATTTTATATATTTAACTGGACATTTATTTTCCATTTGCCATCCCTTTCATAGACTGTTACTGTGAAGCTTTTAAAATTGGTGTTGCTTTGTTGCTGATGGCAAGCTCAGTAAGAGGATTAAAGAGTCTGTCTGGTCCATCTATGTCACTTTGATTTTATTGGACATGGTCGACTAACATAACCTTGGCCAATTAGGGCCTAAGCTACAAAGTAATTAAACACTTTGTAATTTATGTTTTACAAATTTTCTAGTTTTATTTATTTTTAAATCCCCTTCCTGGTTTGCTTTTCTTTTTTTTAAACATTATCGTCCTCCGAAGAAGTAAAATTACTGAGTATTCTCCATTTTGAGAAATAAAGCAGTTTACTAAGTGGAAATTTATATTCTTCAGTTCCTCATAATAGATCCCCACTGCTATGGGGCAATTCCAATTAATTGATAACCATGTCAAAATGGACCATTGTAATTCAAGCAGGCTTGAGAATTCAAAGCAAAAGACTTTCCAGAGTTGAAATAGTAGGCCGAGAGTTGTTTAGTGACTCCCTCATACCTAAAGGGATGGGGGATTAAAGATGGAACCTTTCCAAGAGAGCTGGTTGCATGACAGGAGTTCCTGTGGTTCTCTCCAGGGGAACATTAGGAGGCTGTCTCCTTCTTTCAAGCCACTGTAGAGGGGCCTTGGCAAGACTACGCTGAGAACTCGGTACATACGTCTTGAAAGTTTGGTGACATACAAACTAATGCTTAATGCTTGCATCAACAAAAAATAACATCAATGAAGCAGGAGATTATGGCTGGAGCAAAAAAGAAAACTGCTGTAAAGAATTTTCCGAAGGTCATGTGTAGAACAGAGAACTCAAAATGACTGCATGACTCTTCAGTACTGTACATGGAGTCAATTGAAAAAGTACTATTTTCAATCTATTGAATCTGGAAGTGTTCAGAGGATCAATTATGAGGTACTTATATCAGGACTCACTAGAGGAAAAGATCTAAAGTAAATATATATATATATATATATATATATATATATATATATTATTTTAAAAATTTACAGGGTAGGCTTACGATGGCATGCAGAGGAAAGTGTGAAATAATGCAAAATGGCCATTTAGGGGGCTGAAGGATCCAGATGAATTTGGAAGGCTTGGAGCTCACTGTAGAGTCCCAAAAACATGTGTATCAAGAAGCTGAAAACTCTCTTGGAACCATAGAGACAGATGCCCAGAAAGTATTGGTGAACACAGGAACTCCTATGAAGAAACAGAAGTGAAGCTTCATTCTCCTTTTCCTTTTAATTCCATCCAGGCTACAAGCGTATCAGCTGGTGTCACCCACACCTAGGGTGGGTCTTCCCTGGTAGGTAAATCCATCATCCAGACACACCCAGATCTGTGCTAAATCAGTCTGCTAGGCAGCTAATATTCAAGTTGGCACCACAATTCACTATGGTTGGCCAGGGATTTAGCTCAGTGGCATAAGCATCTCCCTGGCAAGCACAGGGTTGTGAGTTCAATCCTTGGTACAAAAAAAAAAAAAAATCACTATGGTGATGCTCTTTTCAATTCTTTGTTTACATCCTTCAGGAATCCAAAATAGTCTTTGCTTAGGACAGTTTAAATCTAGCATAACACCAAATGGGTTTTTGATAAGACAAGTGTCCCAATGATTTATTTGGATGAGGTGGAAGCCAGTGCAAGGATCTGTGATACAAAAGGCCCCTCAGTTTCGCTGTGAGTCTTTTAGCAGCCCTCTTTCATTTTCTACCTACAGTAAATGTACACTTTTGCTGCTTGTGCTGTGTGTTTTGTTCAGTTCTTTTTCGCGACACCAAAAGCCTGGGGAGAATCCAGATAGCAGTCACCATCCAGTAACAGCAGCACAGTAACAATAACCAACACGCTTGCAAGAAGTTGTAATACTGGAACAAAAATGAGAGCAGTGAATTAGGTGACTGTCTTGGTTACTTTTCTCTTGTTATTGGAGAAAATACCCAACCCTCGAAATTAAAGGAAGGAAAGGTTTATTTAGCTCAGCTTGTGAGGTTTCAGACCATAAACAGCTGACCCCAAGACCAGGTGGCATGGCACAGGGGCAACATTTGAAGGCAGCAGAAGACAGCGAAAACAGTAAGAACAAAGAGGGGAGAGCGAGTCTCTTTTCCTCCTCTGTATTATAAACAGGCTGCCCTCCTTCCAGCGGGTGTAACGCTCACACTATCTCCATGCCGTCCTTTTATACAAGATGAAGATGCTCACAAAGTGAGGACCCTGACCCCTGCTCAGTCATTTGATTAAACCTCTGAACTTCTCAAGTTGACACAATGTGTCAGCCGTTACAGTGGTCCACACTTCTGGAATTGACCCTGAAATGTTCTATATAGTTACCATGACTCCAAAGAGACATGCTGCTGAAGATCATGAATTAGTCTAGGTAGCTTCTAAAAAACTCTCTCGCATCTGACCTTCTTACCTAGATTGTTGAACAGATTCAAGCAGAAAACCTGAATATCTAGGGCTAAAGAATAAGTTAATATCCAACCAAAACATAGATATATGTATTCCTGTCATCCAGGGAACTTTTACGGAGACAGCCTCAGCAAAGGAAGCTGCAAGTCTTTAAGGAAGCCAAAAGATGATTCTGGAAAAAGTCAGTTTCTAATAGAACATCACCTCATGCCCCAGCATTAAAAAGTAACTTTTCGCTGTCACTTCCCATAATACTACTGTGGTGAAATACAGAAGCCCAACTTAACAAATTAAAGGGAAAAGAGTCAAAAACCTGGGGAAGAAAAAAGGAAGCTTGCTCTAGTTCCTGTAGTTTTCAGGTCTGCATCGGGCCCAGCTGGATAGAAAGAAAAGTTTCAACCCTAGTAGGTTATTGAAGTTTGACTATTGCAGGGGGCTGGATATTATATTGGCTAAAGTAATTATTTCCTATAAATTGACCTGAGAACTATTTAAGAGCTAGGACTGTTGAGAATAATGCTTGGAATACTTTTCCAGTGGTAGAGAAAGAGTTTGTATTGAGGTACAATTGGAGGGACCAGAGGGACAAAAGTAGATGTGTCCTTTTAAATCCTCCATTCAATGTGATGGCTACAAATGATACAATCATTAGTGAATGGAAGCAGGAAGAACTAGCCCTAATCTAACCTGAGGGGTCAGAGGAAGGAAGTGAAGACATGAGTCAAACTTGACAAATTGCTAAGGCTTTAAACACTGAAGCTTCTACTAGTAGAAATTCACATCTCATAAAATTATCCATGCAGTTGGGCCTACACATTTTCAAATTTGAGGCACTCTTAATACTCCCAGTTATCTGTATTTGAGTCTCTCCTCTCTTTCTTCTCTAAAACATTCTGTCTTGGTGTCATTCAGTCCACTACTTTCCCTATAAAAGTCAGGACAGTTCACGAGAGTCACTGAAGGTAATGAGTTAGACTGTTATGCTTCAGTCCTTAGGTCCTGGGTTAAGATCCACTAGAACCCAGCAAGAATTCTGATCCAGCTAATCTTTCCCAGATTCATGGCTGTAGTCAGAGGCTGGCTTCCCTTTAACATGCTTTTGGCAGTATGTACATTCCTGATACTTTAAGAAAACTGATACAGAGGAAGACTTTGAAGAATGTCTAGAATAAAAATGCATCAAAAGACAAAACTTAGCTATCTTACACTGTTCCTTGGGTTACTAAAGCCACTCCCCTTAGAAATATAACAAATGAATAAAAATCGTTTCACTCACCTCCCTGCCAAAACCTGAGATGCAGCACAGCAGCAGTGAAATATTCAGTGATGATGGGGTAAGCACCTACTGTGAGTCAGAACTCCTGATAAGAATCGCTTTGAACGTATCACCTCTAAATTTCACCCCAAAATGCCAAGGGGGGGGCTTATTACTTCCATTTTGTAGATAAGCAAAGTCATCCCAGAGGGACTCAGTAGTAGAAATTCAGAAATACAACTCTCAGAGAGTGAGGGCTGTGGTAGGATTTCTAATAAGCAATTTCTGGTCCTAGTGCTGGTGCTCCTTACTGTAATTTATGTGGTATACCAATTAATCCTTTAATTCTCAAATATTCTCAGAAGGGCTACCTCTGACACCTCAAAAGAGTACCCTGAGTTTCTTTCTCTTATCCCTTGATTTTGTCCTACTCTTAGAATTGGTACTTCTCTTGTTACTGTAAAGATTTATTTATATACCTATCTTCCATTAAACTAGAAGATTTCTGAATGCTGGTATGTAAATTCTGCCTTCTATTTTTACTAAACTCCCAGGCCAACATTATGCCCAGTAGATTTCCTAATGCAATCAGTGAATGCATTTGGAGTCAACTAAAAGGGATGAATAGAAAATTCAGAGAGATTATAGCGGTACCATGAGTCACTTTGAAACCATATCTAAATCCACCCCTTGAATTCAAATATAGGCCATTTTCCAAAACAGTCAAGTTAGAATTAATGACTATGGATACGTTAGACTAGACTGCCAAGACAAAATCAGAAAGTCCTCAGGTATACCCGGACTAAGGTGAATTGGTTCAAATGTGTGGAAGTGTTTATCAAAATTCTTAGTTGACTATTTGAGTCAGAATGCGGTAATTCTTTAACTAGCCTCACTATTTCCCTAATACCAGATGTTTTTATTTTTTAGATACTATTTCACAATTTTCACATACAATGTATTTGTTCTTTATTTATCATGTCATAGGCAATATGATAGATGTACAGGAGATTTATATGCATATACATGCATATGTTTATTAATCTGAATTTCAGTGGAATGAAGGGAAAATACTAGGTGCTTTGAAAAGTGTTTATCTATTATCTTTTCATACAGGGTCTTGATATGTAGTTCAGGCTGGCCTTGAATTCACTATGCAGCCCAGGTTGACTTCTAATTTGTAGTGATCCTCCTGCCTCAGCCTTCAGAGCCCTAGGATTACAGGTGT
The DNA here is from genome assembly GCA_004027455.1 of Hydrochoerus hydrochaeris. Taxonomy (NCBI): domain Eukaryota; kingdom Metazoa; phylum Chordata; class Mammalia; order Rodentia; family Hydrochaeridae; genus Hydrochoerus; species Hydrochoerus hydrochaeris. The sequence goes on from PVLA01001971.1 coordinate 217,057, forward strand.
GTATTACCACACTTGACTTGGAATCTACCTACAGCAGAGAGCTTTGACCTGAGCTGGTTCTTCAGAGTGAGCATTCCTGGAGGGGTAGATTTTCTAGATCTGAGCTCTAGAGGAAAGATAAGGCCTACATCAAGAGGAATGGAATCAAAAGATGGATGGAGGGGAGAGGAAGGGAAGAGAAAGGTAATGAAAGAAGGAATTAAGGTGCATTATATACATGTACCAACTCTGTACAAGCAGTGTAAGCACTGTGTGTTAAAAACATGTATTAATTTAAAAAAAGAATAGATAGATAGCGGTTGGGTTTAAATAGTATTTTTAGGAAGGTAAAGGCAGGGTGACATAACCGATATGGGAATTTACAGACATAGACAGTGGTCATGACAAAGAGGACTGCAAGAGTATTGATATTTTGTTATTATCTTGGAACTTGGCACTGAGCTACAACCCCTGCCGTATTTTTATTTCTTATTTTGAGACAAGGTCGTGTTAAGTCACTAAGTTGCTCTAACTTACAGTTCTGCCTTAGTCCTCTCCTACCTAAGCTTTATGGGAATGCACCAACAAAAAAGACTTTATTTGCTCCAAATACACTAAAAAGAGGTAATTGTTGTGACTAGAGAATAACATAACAGGTCTTGAATGTCTAAAGCCCCTTTGCCAGTCGCAAGGGGAATGACTTTAAAGGAAATAACAACAGAGGTTGGGAAACCAGTTAAAAATACTGAAGTAAACAGGGAACATGATTAAAAATATCTGAATATCCTATAAATTGCCAGAGCCCTCTGTTGTGGTGTCTCTACATAGAAAGGCTAAAGTTTTACCCTCTGGCTTTGCCATAAGCTAGAGAAATTCATCCAAAATAATAGGCCCATAATTTCGCATTAGTTCTTCAAAGGCATTCAGTGTGGACAGAAGATATTTTGGGGTCTATGGCTGTGCAGAACTATGGACTCTGGATGTTGCAAGCTTTCTTTGTCCATGAATCTTTTATCCCACTGTCTGAAGCTGATCCTTTCCTCCACAAAGCTGGCGATGACCTGATTTTGAGAGGCCCACATCAAAAAGTAGCTTGAGTGTCCTACCCAATTAGCTACTTTCTGGAGCCCAGTGGAAACCTAATTCTCAAACTTGTCTACGTCATGTATACATGGCAAAAATGTCTTCGTTTTTAACCTCTCTTGCTCTTTGAGTCAGATATTCTCTTGCTGGTTCAAAATGTCTCATGCATAATGTTAAAAAGGAAAGGGGCTACTTGACTCATGATTTCAGAAGTTTCAGTCCATGGTGGCTTCAAGGCAGTGACATCACTGCAGAAAGGCATGGTAAAGCAATACTGCCCACTTTATGGCAGCTAGAAAACAGAGCATGCGAGGAAAAACCAGAGAGGTAGAGGCCAAAGACCAGATATAGTCCTCAGGGTTGTGTCCCCGTGACACACTCAGCTACACAAGCACATTTAGAAGTGTGTTTTACTGATCTTCCATGTATCTCAATCCAGGGATGAAAATCAGGATTAATATTCACCCTCTGCTTTCTCTTGCTTGTTCTCACATGCAAAACTGATGCTCCTGGAAACATCTATTTCTGTCTCCTCCTTTTACTCTCCCTCCCATTTCCTTGTTCTTTCTCTCTTCATCTCTTCTCCTGCAGTAATGAAATAAGCCTGGGGAAACTGGGATGGAGGTAAACACAGTTAATCTTGATCTGTAACCTCAGATTTGAAGCTTAGGGAAAAGAAAAGTGGAGATTTCTTTGGATTCTTCCCTATTCCAAACTCTTGGGTTCCACTTTCAGAGACAATGCCAGGTTAATGGATTTATGAGTCTGATTTAGCCTTTTATCTTCTCCAAAAGTGCAAAATAACAAAACTTATCTCATCCACTACACTTCTGAATGGACCAAAAATCATTAGATTCTCCATGAGTTTTCATTACGTGAGAACTAGCATCCCCTTGGACTCATATAACATAACCTCCTCACATTTTATCATTGGGAAAACTGATAAAGAAGACATTTACTAATTCATCTAAAAATGTGTACATAGCACTCATCTTATGCTAGGGTTGGAACTAGGAGAGGAAATCAAAGACAAATGATAAAAAGTTTTTGCTGGTGATGAGTTCACTGACCACTTGATATGAAGATAGATTAAGCATAGCCTTTTGTGAACAGTAACCTTGCAAAGGACTGAAAGCTCACAGTAAGGAGGCCACAGTGGTTTGACCCTGGGCTGAACACTTTTACCAAAGCTAAGTCAAAAGTTCTATCTCTACAAGAAAGCAGTTTTTTTACAGAAAATATCTGATTTGGTCAATGCTGAAATTAAACACAATTCTTTCTCCTTATCTTCTAGTTTTGAAGCTTAGAATGTTTAAATTACAACCTTATTAGATAGATAAATGTATATTTTATGGCTTTAATTTGGACCCAGAAAAAGATACACAATCTTATAACACATATCAAAAACTACTAATATTATAACTATTAAATATATTCAGTGCTAACTGTGTACCAGGAAATAGAAATCATTATTCTACTATTTATTTGTTGTTGTTATTTTGACACAAGGCCTTGCTATGTAGCCCAGGCTGGCCTCAAACTTGTGGTGACCCCCGACTCAGCCTCCCAAGTGCTGGGATTACAGGCATGCACCATCATGCTCAGTTCCTCTTATATTTGACTAGATGCAATCAATGTTCAATTAACTTGTAACAATAGGCAGAATATAACCTAGAATATTCTGTAACAAGAGTGCCAGTTGTGAGGACTTAGGTAAAGGATAGAACATTTGCATCATACTTGAAAGAATGAGCAGGGTGTCAGTAAGGTCTGTGTGATGGAAAATTCTTGCCAAGTGTGATACTTATTAAGTGATTTCCATCAGATATACATTTGTTCAATTACAAAGAAGAGAACATTTTAAAATCACCCATTGTTTCATGAAGTGAGAATTGAACGAAATATCTAGCATAAAACTAGCCTCCTATGCAGAGTGGTGACGATGCTGGTGGTGCTGGTAGTGGTGGTGTTTATGAACACCGAGATATGACGGCAGCAACAGCAATGAAGAAGAAGAGAGTGGCGGTGGTGATCAGGGAGTCATGCTGGTTGCGATAGGAGTTTAAAGGCAATGATTTTCATGGTAATGGTGGTGAAGATGACAATGAAAATGAAATTTTCCATTTCCAGGGATATCATTAAAAACCTTTAACAATGTTCCAAGATACTATAGTTACTCAGTTTTTCTTTTTAGAGACTGATGTACATTGATTCAGAATGACAATTTACCCAAGGAATCATAAAATTATTCAAAAGCCTCAACTGCGAGGAATCTATAGACTCTGCCTTCCCAGAGTGCTGCTGTCCAAGAACTCACAGGCAGAAGACAGAGAGCTCTGAGAGGGTTTGAGTATCCAACATAAGAATTCTCTCTCATCTTTCAGCAGAAAGTTTATTTTCTATGTGAGAGAGTTTGATGAATATTTCTTGCTTCTGTGTTTTCTGTAGTAGGCAGTAAACGGCACACTCCATTTCATTTTTCACAGTGTCTTATCAGTAACAAGACTGCCTCTTCGCCTTCCTTGTAAATACCTAAGTTCACGATCCTGTTTATAGCTTCTGTAGTCAGGGGATTCCTTTTAGTCTGAGAAAAAAATCACAGAAAGATTGAGACGAAAGAATTTCTGAAGCTCAAATGTTGGCTTTCCCACAAATTTACTTGATGGCTCTTGGCAATTTTCTTGAACCATCTGACTTCAGTAATACCTATGTCAAGCTTTTTTTCTCCCTCTCATCTTCAATTCTCTCCTATCTGTTACAGTATTTCTCATGCTTGCTGTTAACAATTTTAAATCAGAGCAGACTTTAGTGGTAAGCTCTATGAGTCACGTAACATACCTAGCTTCTCTGAAACTGGGTGAGAACAGGTTTCGGTTGGGGGCACAGTTATGATTTCACATGCCAGATAGATCCTAGCTGTGGAGATACTATTCTTCTATGTGGAAAATTAGAAATTTCTTTGGAACTCTGGATGGGTCAGTAAGAGACTAAGGATATCACATTGAATGGGGATATAGAATTGTTCATAAAAGAGCATTTTGTTTAAAAAGAGCCCATAGCTCCCTCTTACAGATTTGTACTCTCAAACAGATTCTTTTGTGATCTATAATCAACATGAATGAAAGCAAGTCTACTTAACCTTGAGATAAAAGCTTTCTCATAAAAGAAAAGAGCTGGTTTCCAGCATGGCATGTAAAGAGTTTAGAAAGTCTTTACCCTCTCCAATAATGAATAAAAAACTGAACAAACCGAAAAATCAACAATTCTTCTTAGATTCATCAAAGGATTGAAGTCACAGGGCAAACCACTGTCAACACTTGAAAGACTGTTAGATACAGTGTCTCAGCTTACTAGAGAAGAAAGCTCTGCAGAAACCAGTGTAAGCAAAGGAAGACCTAGATTGCAACTGATGAATTGCTAGAAGACCATCATCACAAATCTCACAGTCAAAAACAGCCCAGTGGTAGGAAGATCCTACTCTTTTGTTAGTTTTATTTCTAGCAGTCCTAGCAAATCCACCCAGTGAATATAGAAGAAAAACTCACTTTGTGCTATCAGCAGGTGAAGGAAAAAGAAACCAGTTTTGAAGTATGTCAGAAGAACTTCTTGACACAAGCTAACCTCAGGAGAAAGTGTTGAACAGAAACTAACCTCAAGTTTTCGCAGAGACTAACTGACCTAAGGGAAAGGGAATACCCAACTTCAGCCCACTCTACCCCACCCTGAGAGCTGAGGGATGAAAAACCACAAGAAGCACCTACAAGGTCCACGGTCTGGAGGTTCAGAACACATGCCTAGTGGGGCTTGGGAATGTCACCCTTGACTCCATGCTTCACACTGTTATAAAGATCATTAAGGCAGCTCCTGTACGCAGTGCTCCATAGGCTGCTACTGACAGCAGCAACACAGTTCCAGGGTATTAAGAGATAAGACTGTGGACATGCGTCAGAATTAGAGTTAGATATGACAATGGTGTTGCAAAACTCAGTTCTGGAATTTTAAGAAACTTTGATTAATATGCTCTGGGTTCTAACTAACAAAGTAAACTACATGCAGCAGCATCTTTTTTGTAATATATATATATATATATATATATATATATATATACAAAACAGAAAAAAGGATAGAAATAATACAGAATTTCAAAAAACAGCAAGAAATCAACACTAGTTAATATACTGCATATTGTTATCTTAGAAGTAGTTGCTCAGGTTATAAGCTCTAGGCATAAAAGTGATGAGACAGTTAAACAATGACAGCACAAACTTCTTTTTGATGAACAGAGATTACTAGCATGGTTATCTATCTTGCACACATATACATACATACATTCCGTTGTGTATGTATACCTACATACATATAGTCTTTTCCTCTCTTCATTTCTCCTTTCCCCTATCTCAGTTGTTCTTTGCTTTTGAGCATTTTCTTTCCCTTTTGTTATTACAGTATTCATCGTACATTTTGGATCTTATTACTCTTTCAAATCTATCATGTAAGTGGAGTGATAAAAATTTTGTCAGAGAGAAAAATAAAAAGTATAGTTTTTTTGAAAATTTGTAATAGAAATAAAAGAACTTTAATGGCTGCATTATCCAGTGCATAAAGAATCCCAAAATTTGAGTAACAACAGAAACCTCCAAATGGAACAATCAAAAAGGAGAAAAGAATGAAAAGTGGAACAAAATATCTAATCATTTTGAGACAACTGCAGAAAATAAACGTTCCAAAAAATGAAAGAAATGTAAGCAATATTTGAACTAAAAATAATTGAAAATGCTCCCAAAATTAATGTCAGTCACCAATCTGAAAAACTCAGAGAACAATATAAAGGAAAAATATCATAAACTATACCTGTACATCACATTTAAACTTTAGTCAAAACAAGAAGGAAATGGAGCTTACTATAGAGGACCAAAGACTAGAAGTGCATTCAATTTTCACTTAGAAAATCCTGTAAAAATTAGGCAAAATCAAAGGAAACATTTACAGTATTTGAGAAAAATTAATGCCAAGCAAGAATACTGCATCCTTTGATGTTATCTCTCATGAAAGAAGGAGACTTTCTCAGACAAACAAAAATTGAGGGGATTTGTTTTCAACAGTTGTGCCTTTTAAGAAACAGAAAAGTAAGTTCTTCAGAGAAAAGGAAAATCATATAGATTTACCTAGAGAAAGGGTTCCAGAGTAAGTGAAAGTAAACTAAATTATTTTTCATCTTCTCAATTGATTTGATTTTTTAAATAATAGCGCTAATTTACTCCTAAGTGTATATCCACACTTACACCAGCACATACACACACTACAATGAAGTGACAGTGATGATACATAAGATATGAGGAAAGTACTGAGGCTATTTTGTAATTATCCTTTCTTTCCTCTAAAGTGAAATAGTATTATTCGAAATCAGAGCTGGATTCGTTTTAAATGTGCATTTTAAATTCTAGAGAAATCTCTAAAAAAAGATACAAGATAACTAACATGCCAAGAAAGGTGAAAGAGGGACTGGTAAAATTCTCAATAAATATACTGCAGAAGACAAAAATGTAAACAAAGCTCAAGGGCAACAAATACAAAATGGTAACAAATGAATAGGAGTCCAGCTATATTAATAGTCATGTCGAATGTCAGTGGTCCACATATTACTAATTAAAAGAGATTTCATAGTAGATCAAAAAAGAAGACAGCCATATGTAGTTTACAAGAAAGTCACTCTAAATACAAATGTATACATAAATTAAAAGGATACAAAAAGTATACAATGTTAATATTAATCAAAATAAAACATAAGTAGTTACATTAATTTCAGGTAGTGAACACTTCAGAGTAAAAAATGTGAGGAGGGATGGAGAAGAGCATTACACAACAACGGGGTCAGCACCCTAAGAAGGCAGGAGACTCTCAGCGTTTATGTGCATAACAGCACAGTGTGAACATATAGGAGGCCGTAAACCCACAGAACCTCACTCAACAACAGCTGATTCACATTCTTCATAAGTTCACACAATGTACCACTCAACATAGACTGTATTATGTTCCATGTAAGATCCATCAGCATCTTCAGAAGAATAGAAATCTTGCAACACCTGTTTTTAAAGCACACACAAGTAAACTAGAAACCAGTAACAAAAACACAGCTGAAAATACTAAAATATTTAAAGATTAATCAATACATTTCTAAAAAACACGTGTTAACAAAGAAATCTAAAGAGAAATTTAAAAGCATTTTGAATTAAATAAAAGGAAATCAACAAAATATCAAAATCTATGTATGTAGCCAGTGTGTTTCAAATGAAATTTCAAGAATTGAATATAAATTAGAAACTAAGAAAGATCTAAACATTCATAAGCTATGCTTCCACCAGAATAAAAGTGAATTAAATTTAAATTTTTCTACCCTTTTTACTTTTCTTTGTCTAAATAAAATTTTAAAAAATAAAAAAAATTAAAATGAAAAAAGAGGTAATAAGATATAGAAGAGAAATCAATAGAACTGCAATTTGGGGTTTATTTTTGTTTTTGTTTCTGTTTCTGTTTTTCATTTTACGAAGCAATAAAACCAAGAGACCTCTAGCCAAGCTAAGAAAAAGGAACCTAAAAGCAGAAGGGAGACAGACTTTACTAGGCAGCTAATAGACTTTAAGAAATAATAAAGGGATCTCATGAGGAATTACATTCCTCAGATATTGTAACTAATGAAATGAACAAATTCATTCAATGACACGATTTGCAAAAATAAAGAATAAACTATTAATAGACCAATAATAATTAATTACCTTCTAAAATAGCAATGAACTCAAATAAGTTTGCTGGCAAATTCTAAACCAAAAATTGAAATAAAGCGTACAAATATTCTACTATCTCTTCTAAAATATTGGACCAGAAGAATACTTTGGAACTCAATTAATCAGGATAGCATTACATTAATATCAAAGCCAGGAAGACATTAGAACTATAGAAAGGCATATAGAAGTATATACATGTTAGATAGATAGATAGATAGATAGATAGATAGATAGATAGATAGATGTTTCATCATATCAACAAAATAAGAAAAATGTCCTAATCACATCAATATATGCAAAAACAGAATTTGACAAAATCTGCCATGAATTTATGATACAAAATCTCAGTGAAACAGGAAAACTTCTCAACTTGATAAGTGATATCTACAAAATTCCTACTAGTTGATATTACAATTAATGATAAAAAATTCAGATTTCCTCCTAAAATCAAAAACAAGGCAATACTGTCTTTTCTTTACACTTTTTTATTACTGTACTAAAAATCATAGATAATGCAATAAGATAAGGAAAAAATTACACAATTTGGGAAGGAAGAAATAAAACTCTTCCTAGATATAAAGATCACTATGAAGAAAGTTCAAAAATTCTATTGGAATATTAATAGCATCAAGTTTTCAAATAAAGGTTAATATATAAAAGTTAATTGTTTTACTCATATAAATACAAATAGTATAAATTAAAACTAAATTAAAACTTTATGCTTTATTTTAGTATCTTTCAAAAAAAGTAGTACATGCATTCTAACAAAATTTGTTCAAGATCTTTATGATGAAAACTAAAACACTATGGTAAATATATTGCCAGCTAATAAATGGAGACATTTACTAGGATAATAGATAGTAACATTCAATACTATCATGTTATCAGTTCTTCCCAACTCGATATATGCATCCAAAATAATCACGTATTATTTTGTTGATATCTACAAACTAACTATAAAGCTTATGTGAAAAATTAAAAGCTCATAATAATCAATTCAAAACTGAAAAAGAAGAACCAATTTGGAGGATTGATTTCCCCCAATTATCTGATTTCCACAATCAATACCATATGGCAATATTAAAGAATACAGAAGCAAATCATGGAGGACAAAGGGCAGATAGAAGTTGAACTATAAAAATATGATTAAATCAATCTTTGACAAAATAATACCATGGAACATAGCCTTTGAAATAAGTGGTGATGAAAATGAATATGCATATGGAGGAAAAAATAAATTTAGACATATATCTTATACCTTTTACAAAACCTTAATCAAAATGGATCAAAGATTAAATATAAAATGCAACACAATAAAACTTCTAGAAAATAACTTGAGATAATCTGGATGCCTTAGATATAGCAATGAATATTTTAGATACTACACCAACAGCATGCACATTCCATGAAAGACACAACTGATAAAATTGAAAATGTCTTTTCTGGGAAAGACATTGCCAAGAGATTAAAAAGAGAAATTGTGGACTGCGAGAATACATTTGCAAAGACACATTTGATAGTGGCAATTGATAGTTACTCAAAATCTACAACTGCCTAAATTCAACTTTAAAAAATAAAATCCTGATTTAAAAATGACTAAAACTCTTGAAAAGATACCTTACAAAAAAGATATACAGATGCCTGATAAACATATGAAAAGATGATCACATCATACATCATTAGGGAATTGCACATAAAAACAGCAGTGAGATACTCCATTACCTATTCTACATGCACAAATCCAAGACCCTGATAACAGCCAACACTGGTAATGACATGACACAACAAGAACCGTCATTTTGTGTAAAAATATAAAGTGGTACAGCTACTTTTCAAGAGTAATTGCACTCTAGTGTGATCAAAATATATGGTAAATATCTAAACTTAAGGTTATTATAGTAAAAGACACTTTGACATTGATCCCTTTCAGAGTACTCCTTCTCACTTCAACAGCATTCATTTCATTGTTCTTGCCACTCTCTGAAGCAGTTTATAGTTTATGGTAATTTCTATCAAGAAGAAATAGTATATGGTATGTCTTTATCAATGTTAGATGCTGGATCTGGCATCATGCTAATTCTGGATCTTCTCCAAAGTCAAAATGATCATGAAAGGAAACACTTTGAGTCAATTCCGGACCTTGATGTAGCCACAGTGAAACTAAGGACGCTTTTGGAAAGACTTAACAATGAGACAAGTATGTTTGAAGTAAGATGGGTGTTTTGAAGAGAATTAAAGCCAATGTGACTTTTACCATAATGCACTTTTAAAAATTTAAACACTCACCATATTTTGTGATCATGTTTTCTACTTTTTACCTTATGGTTTAGTAATCACACTCCTTAGTATTTACTCAAATGAATAAACACTGTATATGCACAAAATCCTTGACATGGATATGTTATCTGTTCCATTCATAATGCCAAAATTCTGGAAGCAGCTAAGATGCCATTCCATAGCAGAAAAGTGTTACATCCAAATACTGGACTATCATTTAGCACCAAAAATCATTAAGTTTTCAGGCTATCAGTGATGGAGGAAATTTAAAAGCATATTACTAAGTGAAAGAAGCCAATATGAAAACACTATAAGCGTATGAGTCTATGTATTTCACATTGTTTTTGCCTTTTTGAAGCAAGGTGTCACTATGCAGTTCAGGCTGGCCTTGAGCTCACTTTGTAGCCCAGGCTGGCCTCAAACTCACAATGATCCTCCTGCCTCAGTTTCCCAAGTGCTGGAATTACAAGCATGCACCACCACACCCATCTTACTTCACATTCTTGTTAAGGGAAACCTATGGAGACAGTAAAAAGATCAGGGGTGACCGAGGTTAGAGGGAAGGAGGGAAGACTTGGCATGGCAAACAGCAAACTAAGTGTGGTGAAACTATCCTCCTCCATGTATCCCATAAGCACTATGTGACAATCCATGTCACCAGACATTTACCCCATCCCACAGCATGTATAATGCCAAGGGTGAATTCTAACATCAACTGTGAAATTTGAGTCGTTGTGGCGTGTCATTGTGAGTTCACATTGTAATTGTACTAAACGTGCCATCTTGAAGCAGGGTTATCAACAGTGGTGGTAGTAGTAGAGGAAATATGCATTTTTGAGGCCAACAGGACAAGAGTTATATAACAGCACTGTGTACTTACCACTTCATTTTCTCTGAACATGAGTCTGCTCTAAAATACAACATTTATTGATTAAAAGTACACTATTAAAAGCTGAGTGCTCATAAGAAAATAAAAATAGCAAAGCAAATATAATATTAGTAACCAAAATAAAAACAACAACTCAGTGGTTAACATTTCCCTTGCATTCTCTTAATGGTTTATCTCATCTGATCCTTGCAACTGCCTGATAAGTTTTGTACTAACATTTTCTTAAATTTGTAGATAAAAAAAACTGAATCGCCAAGAGAAAAAATCACTCCCCAAACTATACAAATTATATAAAGTGAGCATTTGCTTCTAAATTTTCTACTTCTGCTTTATCTTGAAATACACCTTATTACTGGTCCTGCGAGGTGGTCTGCCCAGAAGGCAGGGGTTGCAAGAGGGACCCACGTCTAGCCTGGCCCCGCGCCGCTGGCTGGAGTTCAATATATAATTTGTTTCCTAGTTCTTGATCAGATTATATATAGATATAGATATATATAGATATATCACTGGGTATATGAATTGCAAAAGAACCTACAGGACCAACACAGAAGATGGGATATTCTTTCACCTCTGTATTCCTGACACTTTAGGACAGACATGTTTTTGTTGTTTGCATGTGTGTGTTTGCACTGTGGGAGGTTTCACTGCATATCTTGCCTCCACCTACTATTTGCCAGCAGTACCTCCACCTTTAGCATGAAAGTCAAAACTATTTCCAGACCCTGCTAACTTACCCTTGGGGAGCAAAATCACCTAGTTGAGAACCACTGCTTTAATATACTGTCACTCCAGGCCCTGATGTCAAATGCAGGACAGAACTTAACATTTGCTCTGTTCCTGAATGCCCAGACCCTCCTTCACTGTGTTCCTGTCATTCTGACCTTTCCCAGTTGCCAGCAATCACTCCATCCCAGCTTGATCAACAATAAAGCAAAGATAATACTTCCTAGATGCAACGTGAATTCTAAAACAAGCCTTCCTCATAGATGACATTGAGTCGAAAGACAAAGAGCATGATGAGACTCAACAAATACTATTCATTTCATTTTGCCCATCTAACCTAAAAATGCTAAAGTGCTCCCTTTTCTTTCCTACCATGGAGACATTTAATTACCCACAGGTACTCCCATATACCTTTCTTAATAATGAATGAAACTTGAAAGGGTCAGTTTTCAGGGTTGAAGATTTTGCCTATATACATTAAGTAGACCTATTGGTACATCTGAGTAAAGAATGATATTCCTTTGTTTTCATTCATATTGCCTGTGTTTCTTAGATACAACCTAAAGATGATTTTATGTAGTTCACTATGAAAGGTTACATGAGCTATATGTGGACTGAATCCACCAATTATTTTGTTCAAACAAGGTTATGGTGTCATAGATTTACATAACATTGTCTCAGAATTTGATGTAGAGGAAAATTCATGCCACATTCTGGCCACAGACTTGGCTGCTTGATTTAAAAAGACAATGTGTGTGTCTAACTGTGTGTACACGTGCCTACAGATAGGTATGTGTCCCACATATGATGTCAGGATTTACTTACATGTAGGTGTGCTTGTATATAAATGTATATACATATACTTACATATGTATTTAATTCAAGGCATCGGTGGGAAAATTATGTGACTGGCATAGAGCCATCAGTCTCAGAGCAGAAAGGAATAAAAGAAATTTAATATATTGGCCAATCTGCATAGAGCATGCATACATACACAAACTCAGCCTATCTTGGAAGAAACAGTACTTTCCTGTCTCTAATGGCATGGTAATAGCCATTACAGGCAACAATGTAAATGAAAAGAAAATAAAAAGAGGCATTTTTATGTACTGCCCATTAAGAGTGGAATGCATATAAACTCATGAACTTGGAAAATAAATAAACAGTCTGGTTACTAAACAAAAGCTTTATTTCATTTCCAGGGCTATCGATGGATAGTTTGTCATTAAAAAGATAGAGCTGCTTAAACTGTCTCAAGGGAAACACTTAAAGTGGGATAAAAAGAATTCAGTGAAGTATGCAGACCTGAGCCAATTTTAAATAACTGCCAATCCACCCTGAAGCCAAAGAGACTATGTTGAGTCATTGGTCCTTCAGCCACAGGGAGTGGTCACAGGAGGGGCTGCGAGCAGGGGGGGCCTGATTGCCCCACCATAGAGTTCCATGGGGACAGCACATAGGTGAAGGCTACATGATAAAATGGCTCTTAAAGACCTGTATACTTTCCTTGCTGGTTTGCTTTGTGCTCTCATTTATCTTTAGAATAGTGTCTGCAAATCATAGAAGAAAACTCAAAAAGTCATTTGGTCTAGCTGCTAGTCTGAACCCCTCTAAATCAAGTTAGTTCTATAAGCCCCTTTTATATCAATCCATAAAATGGTACTGACATTATTTCTGGATACATTAACTCATTAAGTGACTTTTCATACTGGAATTCATAACAATGCCTTCACATAGTGGATGCTCAACATGTGATCATTTCCATGGTTCCTTCTATTTAATACTTTTTAAAAGGTAGCTGATGTCAGAGAAACTTCATTTACCTAAAAATTAGATATTACTATGTGTTCTTGAATGAACTCTTAACATCCATGAGTCACTCATTTATATGACACTCATTCACATAACAGAGATGAGGATATTGCATCCTTTTCATGGCTGTTGTAGGAAGTACAAGCACATGAGAAAATCCTTGCAAAAGAAGAGGACATAGTAAATTTTTAGTAAACATCAGCTACTACTCTAAGCACTCCTGTTATTGCTATTTGCATCTTTAACATTGACAATTATTTGTGTTTGAAAACAAACATCTCTGGGATGAAAAATGAATGGCATCCTCTTTTCTTTTGCTTAAACCTTGGAATGTTGTCATGCATTAAGTCATTCTTCTAACTGGGATCTGACAGCAGTTTTATGGAGAAGTAGAGAGGAGCCATGAGGAGGAAAGGCTGGAGATCAATACCAGGACTTTCCCAGAGGGAAAAACATCTTAGAGCATCCTGAAGAATTCACAGGACTTAGGAAATGATGGTGATTACTATGGCATTTATGAACTGTGAGCCATCTTGCTTAACTTCTCTGAGTTTTTGTCTCTTTTTTCTATAATTTATCAATAGTAAAATGTACAATGTGATTGTATATTATAATATTTATAATATACATTTAGACTTCTGAACCTGTACTTCTATATCTATGGATCTAAGCAACTGAAGCCTGAAAATTTTAAAAATCATTTCAATCTGTGCTGAATATGTACAGTTTTTTCTTGTCATTAATCCTTAGACAATACCATATAACAACAATTTTCATAGCACTTACATTGTAGATGTACTAGGGGTGATTCAAAGAAATACACACAAGGATAGGTCATATGCAAATGCTATCATATTTTATACAAAAGATTTCAGCCTCCAAGAGTTTTGATGTCTAACGGTGGTCCTGGAGCCATCCCCCTCTGTATGGTAAGGGACAGTTTTTCTAATAAAATATAAAGAGGCTTTATTGAATTTTATTATTTAATAATTTGTTTAGCCAGTGCCAGGCTTTGTTGCCAAGCCGAGGAACTTGGACTGGTTGCTCATTAACTCGAGTCTTTCCTTCGCAGTCAGAGATCTCTAAAATTCCATTCTTACGTTCTGCAATTAGATGAACAGGGCAAGCTTTCTCTCTGGTAGGTCAGATTTCTCTCTGGCTCTCTCCATCTGCCTCTTTTCCAGGCTTCCTTGTCTTGCTATCCTGTCCCTCCTTAAAAAGCCTCGAGCCCTGCTGAGCCCAAGAGGGCATAATTAAAGCTAGGCGCACACCCGTGGGGACCACTTCCCAGACCGGGGCTTCTCCCTTCATAATTGAAGTGGAGGCTTTGAAATGTTCTGCGCGGCTTTCTCTGAAGTTGCAGCTCACCAGTTTCTCCCGCTGCCTCCCAAACCTTTAATTTGTCAGTAAAATGTTTCAGCTTTCTTATGACTACTTGGGGTTTTTCATTCTCTTGTGGCTGCTGAAATGGAGCCTGGTGAGCAATGCCTATTTTTACGAGAACTCCCTTGTACAACACTTGGCCTATCTCTGGGAGCTGCTTCAAAGGGAAATGGATGAGTGATTTTCTTCAAGGGCTCCTCCGTACCTGGGGAATGCAAGTTTCAGTTTTTATTTTGCTGAGGGCTAAGGATATATGCCACTTTTCCCGACACAGAAACAGTCAAAACTCCCTGCTACAAAACACATGTTTCTCTGGGTCATTGTCAGATTCCAACTCTGCTCTTGACCAGCTGTGTGGCTGGGATAAATCACCTGATTTTTTTTTTTTCAAACGCCCCAGTTTTCTCACCTGTATTGTGAGGATTCAAATGCCACCTAACTCAGATGATTCCAGAGTGAAATGTTTTAGTCTATCATGTTAGGATGCACAAGTATGATTATGGGAGAAAACCATTTTAGTGTTAATGATAGACGAGATTTAAGCTTCACATAATCTAGCCAACTGTGTGGGCACACATACTTGGATGGCTAGCACAGGTCTAGTACAAACATTAGCACTTGTCCTATTTTCAAGGGGAATGCAGTATACTGAGAGTAGCTGGAAATTTAGTTGTAAATTTAGTGCACAAATTCCCTCTTCTAGATTTTGGAACATAAGAAACAACATATAAGGAGTGATCAAAATACACAGTAAGTTTTTAAATAAAACAATTTTACAGTAAAAGACAGATTGTCATTAACTCCTTCAAAATACAGCCCTTGCTTCACACACATTGATTGTCCTTGCCAATAAAAGCAGTTCTGGAGATCCTCTTTTGAGAGCATCTTTATGAGGTGTGGTAAAAAATATATATATAAATGATGAATGCTGCTGCCGAGCACCATCCAATGGAAAAGCAGACTTGTAAAAGCATTAAAGTTTGTCTCCATCTATATCTGGCACAGGTAACTTTCAGCTCTTCCCCAAACTCAAGAAGACCATGAAAATCAAATGCTTTGAGTAGATTCAGGACATCAAGGCATCACTGACAACATAACAAGGGCATTCAATGAGAAGGCCTTTCAGAACTGCCTCAGAAATTGGCAAGAACATTGGGATAAATGTGTTTGAAGTGAAGGCAGATATACTAGGGAGTATTAAAGGCAATGTGTATTGTAATAAAATGTGTACTGTAATGTGTACTGTAATAAAATTTTTATTTAAACACACAGTACACTTTAACCACACTTTTACACTGTATCAGAGTACACTAGATGAACAGATTTAACATAATATATAATATATATATTATATAATATTTATAGATCTTTTAGAAGATAAGCTTACAATGGCCTTTTGCAAGTCAGGTATAGAAGAATCCAAATTAGAAGGCTAGAGTTTGTTGCAGATTCCTGTACCAGAAGATTCTATGCTGGAAAAGTAATGAATCTGTGCTATAAGCCTGGAGAAAGATTCCAAAGGTGATGGCAAAGATCAGAACTCCTCGAAAGAAGCAGAAGTGAATCTTCCTTCTTCTTTCCCTTTATATTCCATCCAAGCTACAAGTTTATTGGTTGATGCCGTTCACACCCATGGTGGGACTTCCCTTCCCACTATGTCAGTCATCCAGACACACCCAGAACTGTGCTGATCCAATCAGCTAAGCAATTTTTATTCAAGTTGACACCACAGTTCACTATCACTCACACACACACACACACACACACTAAATCATTAAGTATAGAGACAGTCAGTATCATGAATATTCTTAGAGAGAGTATTCATCTAAGACCTCCTGTTTAGAATGTCTTAGGATCTGAAGTTGGAGCTGTGACTGTCTTCCTAGTCTTTTCACTTGAACCTACCATAGTTGGGCCCAATGTATGGATGCTAAGAATTTTTCCCTGATCAGGTGCATAGGTGAGGCAGGCTGGTCTGCTCCCTCATTTTGAAGAGTAGACTAATGGGTAGGTACTCACTGCTTTTCAGAATGGTTTGACCCTGTCCATTAGAGAATCACAGCTCATTGAACATCTTGCAGCTCCATTATTTGCTCTTGAAAAGGAGCTAATACTATAATGGGGTACACACAGAGAGTTAAAGGTGTTGGGCTTTTTGTTTTTCACTTCTCTTAAATGCTGCCATATTCAGTGAAGAACTTGCATCTAACACTCTGTCCTTGACAAAGAAGAGAAGACATATATATACTGAAGCAGACAACTGAGAATAGAACTTGCTCCATTGCATATAATTAAGGGTGGTCTTTTTATCAACTCAATCACAGGAGCTACACATGAGACAAAAGAATTGAGAAGGGAAATATTAAAACAGTTTCAAGAATGATCCAGCTTGTAGCAAGATTGCTCTGTGCTCTGGAGGATCATATTCCTGTTTATATATCAGAAACTATTTACACACAGCACCCTATCCTTCAGGCTTTTTTACATGTTTATTTTGTCAAAACATTCAATTTGGCTAAGTTTCTCTAACAACTGCATAAAGAGCTGTACTAGGTATAGCAGGAAAGACGAAAATATGAAGCTACTAACCCTGTGATTGTCCTATGTTACACAGAACAGAGAAGTCTCTGGAGTAGAACTGGTCTAGTTTCTGGTCCTTGTAAGCTGAGTGGTTTTAAGCAAGTCACTTCCCCTCTCTAAACCTCAGTTTCTTCATTGGCAAAATAAAGCTAATTAAGACAAACTTCAGGGCTGTTGATATGACTGATATGCTTTCACATAATTCCCTGACACATAAAGTTATTCTCAGTAAATATTTATTTCATGATCCTAGGCTATTCACAGGAGAACTCAGCTAACTGGGCACCATCCTTAGAGAAATGGGAAACGTGGGAATAATAAATTCCAGCATCTGCCTGCTGGACCTTTTATCTGCACTTGGAGACAGGGTGTTTATTGAGACAAGGTAGATTTGCAGTGATGCATTATTAATAGTTTGTGATATGTTCCGGGTGATGGATATCTACCCCCCAGACACACAGCGACAGCTGCATTCTCTCCTAGGAAAAACAACAGCATCAAGCCAGAGCGAAGAGCTCCAAGGGAACAGAAAGAAAAAAAAAAAAAAACTTTAGATGTCAATTACACTCCATGTTGTTTTACTGTGGAACTAGTGGAAAAATCCCTCTCCCCACCCAGCCCATCATCAGGCATCTTTAATTTGGACTCACAACATTTCTGTTTAGTTCTCACTCTTACGGATGCTACACTGGCAACATTTGCAAAACACTGTCTTCATTTGTGTTGCTTTGTGATAGCTTAAAGATTCTTAGTGTATCGTTCTCTACTGTCTTTTCCATGCAAGCTGATAAAATTCTTGTCTTGAATAAAGATTGGCTGCCTCTGCAACAGCTCCAGCGATGGTAACCTCAGAAAGCAAAACTGTGTGGTAATGCTATGGAATTAAACCGCTTAAGAGTAAAATGCACTAAGAGATTGAAGAGGTCACCAATTCCGATGTTCCTTATTTTATGGATGGGAAAAGGTGAAGGATGATGCCAAAGGTCACATCAGAAATTAAAAACTTTAGGAAGAATAAGGGTTTGGGGTTCAACACTGTGGATTTGTGTTTATTAGAGTTGCACCAAAATGTGACTATAAATATGCAATGTGAGATTTTGAGAGGACAAGCAAGGACATGCTCCTCTCCCATACCACACTCTTTCTCTTGCTCTCTGTAACTTGTAACATCAACCAGCCCAACACTTTTCATTCATTCACATTTGGACAGATTGCTGCAGTAGAAATAACACTGCATTTAGGTAGCATACAGATGCCTTTTTGCTGTGATTTTCCAGACTATACCCAGCTTCTTTGAACTTTGATTTCCTCACAGGTAAAACATTTCATAAAGATAGTTTTCCCAACACAAGTGTTAATTTGATTTCTAAGACACAACTACTATTTATAGGGCATCTGCCAAATGCTTAGTAGTATCTGTGCTACAATGTGTATAAAGTATGAAAAAACTTTGTGTCTCCATTTAGGGATTTGAGTTTGAATGTTGAATATGCCCTGATCAGATTTTTGGACACTGGTTTTTCATTTCCCAATGAGCTGCTATCTATCATCATGCTGAAGAAGACCTTGTCATCCTTTGCAATGATACTAGGGAAGCATGATATGCCCATGTACCTTGAAAAGGTCAATGTCACTTACAGGCTAGGCTTGTTTTTAGAGCAGATATGAATGAAAATGAGTTAATCTGGGAGAACTTCCTGGTGGTATTTCTACAGCTACTACCATTAAGCATTCAGGCTACTACTTCCACTAATCAGCTTCTCTCTTTCTGCCATCCTGTCTACTCAAAAATGTTGATATTAATTAATTAATGCTTTGGCATTCTGAGAGGTCCAAAGATGAACTAGTTGTTTATTTATAAAGCTTGATGAACATGATTTTTCCTAGGGATGACTGGGGAGGCAGAGAGACCTGGAATCCTGATCTGATTTTTTTGTAGAGAGATTGTGATAATTAAGAATAATTTTTACCTATGGAAGTATTTAACTTTATGAGTTAATCCAAGAGAATTTGCTTGGAAGTCCATGTCTTTATGTAAGAGTCCTTCCACAAAGCGTTTACTGTGTGCGCTTCTGCATGTGCATACATGTGCATACATGTGAGGATGTGCAGGTGTAAGTGGATGAAGTATAGATTTATGTACCATTACACATCTTAGTTTCCTCATTGTTGGACAAAATATCCAATACTCACAAGTTAAAGGAGAAGTTTGTAAACACTTGACTCCATAGTCAGCTGACTCCTAGGCAGCATGGCAGAGGAGACACTGTCCATGGTTTAGCAGGTAGGAAGCACCAAAGAAGCAAACCTTCCTTCTGCTTTCCCTTTGATCCCACCCAGGATACGAGCCTATTAGATGGTGCCAACCACACCCAGTGTGGGCCTTCTCATTATCCGTACATGGAACCACTCTAACCCATCAGTGGACTGATTTCGTTATTACACACTGTTAAGTCATATTCACAAACAATCCAGCCACCTCCAGAAACTCCACCTATGACTACTCTTGAGGGAGAGCTAATACAAACCATTAAACACCCCATCTGAGACGCATTTGTAAGGCCCCGCTCCGAGCCTTAACTGTCAATAATAGCATTGTTTTCTCTTCCACGGTAATGCATCATACATTTACTGCTATAGTATAAATGTTTGTGCCCTCCAATGTTCATGATGAGATTTATTTGGCATTGGAAAATATTAAGTGGTAAGATATGATTAAGACTCTCCCTTTGTGGTGAGATTAGTGCTGGCACAGAGGAACCAGCTCTGCCCCGTTACTCTCGCTTGTTCACTGGTCTTTGGCACACAATGATGGCAACAAGGACCTTGACAAATGTATGCACCTTAATACTGCACTTCCCAGTCCCCAGAACTGAGCGTCAATAAAATTCTGTTCAATCAGTGTCGGAGTCAAGGACTAAAACCTTGATTTATGACAAGGCAAATAACTGGGAAGAGGATGTTTGTTGACTGCTAGACGGTGAAGTTCATAAAGATGGTGGTTTGGATGATGGGCATCCCAAAGAGCTACTGGTCCAGCATCCCTGAGGAGCTTGTGTCACTACGGGAGGAACAGTGGGCCCTTGTGCTATCTTCCTACGTGGTTAGGGCACAAATCTCTTTTCTGTCTCAAGAGCCCTCATCTCTGT
Source organism: Hydrochoerus hydrochaeris (assembly GCA_004027455.1). Taxonomy (NCBI): domain Eukaryota; kingdom Metazoa; phylum Chordata; class Mammalia; order Rodentia; family Hydrochaeridae; genus Hydrochoerus; species Hydrochoerus hydrochaeris. The sequence goes on from PVLA01001971.1 coordinate 237,714, forward strand.
TCCCTTATTTCAGACCCATACCAGTCCATGGTCGCGTCTGTTCTGAACCTGCTGCTTCTCAGAGTTCATGAAATTTTTAATGGCAAAACCTGACACCAATTCCTTTTTCCTCTCATTTTCCTGGTTGAGCACACTGATCTGCTCTGTTCCTTGCTTATTTTTTTTTAAACTCAGAAGTCTGAAAGAATAAGGACATTAGCTATTATTAAGGTGTCTTAATTGCTTTCATATATGACTATAAAATATTCATTTTTAAGTCTTTGTGACTCTATTATCTATTTGTAATAACTCTAAATTATTAGAAATAATAATTTATCTACAAATTTCAGGTAAGGAAATAGAGGTATCAAATAATAAATAACTTGCCTAACACACAGCTAACAAGAAATTTAGCCCTTATGGACTTTCTTGCTAACATCCATGGGGAAATGGAGATGAAATAGCAAAAAAATAACAAAAGCTTAGAATTATGAAAGCTATAGACTTCTCAAAAGAATTGAACTTGAAAGTGAACTCTTTTTTTGGCACCTTTGATAGAAAGCTCCTCTATTCTTCTCTTTTTCATTATCTTTATTCCTCATCTACCACCGGAGAAGGTCGACTTATGTCATCCTTTGGAAAAAGCTATGCTGCTATAATTGTTTAAAAATGCATGATACAGTTAACTTCTTAAAATAATTCAAAGTTTTGAAAATGAATCATGTTTCAAACAGTCATCAACAGCAGGCCAGTTTGCCTGGCATTAAGTGGTTTCCTAGATGCAGAATTTACCAGACGGTTTTCACTTTATTCCATCATTCATTCCAGTTGGAATGAATCATGAAGGCACCAAACAGTTCTTCAGGGATTCGTAATGCTAATAGCGCAGTCGTCACAGTGTTTCTTGCACCGGGCACACTGTAAAGCTCTGTGTATGCACAGTCTTCTTTAGCCTTCATAGCCACTCTTGCTGATGAGAATTGCTGTCTCAGAATTTCCTAAAAAAGAGAGTCAGAATGTAGAAAGGTTAAAATAATGTGCCTAAGGTTAAGCCAGTCATGCACAGTGCTGGACCTGAAGAGAAGAGTTCCTATCTATAAAGATTCCACCACTGGCAGAGTTCAGCCAACTTTCCAATTCATGAGTTGATCCAGAGATGGATGGAACTGGAAGATGTCCAAAAATCAAAATGACACAGCATCTTGATGACCTCTTGTGTGTAATTCCAACAGTGCTTCCTCAAGGAAGACTTTTCTTCTAAAGCTCCAGTGAGGCATACACAAATGGACAACTGTGACCTGTTTCCAACATCCTGCAGCAAAATGGTAACATTCTAACTGATGTACATTTGGCTTAGGCAACACCATATTGTCAAACTGGACGATATCTTCGGGCCAGTTTCAAAGAATATCAAGAGGAGCACATCCACATTAGGTGAGGCAGTGGCACAGTTCCATGAAATGACCTCATCTATAAAAAAGAGAAACTGACAATTTCTGAAAAAAATCATTTGTTTCTATAAGACATGGGAAAGATTTTCTTCTTTATACCTCCCTTTATTTTCAGTAAAAAATAGTTATGTAATCCAAGGGAGTCTCCTGGAGCATGTGTGTTTGTTAGGGGGTCATTTGTTTTATATTTTTAATCTAAAAATTTATTTTGCCTTCCACGATTTTAAAATATGCAATCACTTTTTTAAATTGTGCATGAGTGTACATGCATGTAAGTGTGAACAGAGTTAAAGTGCATATATGAAAAGGAGTGTTGGTTATGCTGCAGTTCTCAGACTTGTGGTATTTAGAACTGTAATATTTATAGGTCTTCTGTGGTAGCCATGGACAGTTGCAGCCATGTAAAAAGCATACTATGTGTGTCATTTCTAATAAAATATGTGAAAGAATATGCCCACTTTATAGACAGGCAGAATGAGGTTTAGTGAAGCTGAATAACTTGTTTGATGTCACCTTTCTCATTAGTTCCATTGATCTGGTGTCAAACTGTTCCCTGTCTCACTGAACAGAATTTCCCCTTCAATACTCTCCCTGAAGCACACGCATTCAGCTCCAGCCCACAGGAAAGGTGGTTATTGTGAAACTATATAATCTAGTATATGTCACATGCTTCATCCAATCTAAAGAAGTCAGACACAGTCTGTGTCTAAGAAAAAAAAATCCAAATTTCTGTAAATACAAAACAGAAATCTGATTAGTTCAAGGTGCTCTGCTCAGTGGAATTTCCTCCTGTAGGGAAGATCTGGAGGGCTAGAAGCTGTGGTAAAAGATGGGTCAGAGATGTGTGGTTTGTACATGCCTGTAATCCCAGCATTATAGGAGGCTGAAGCAAGAGGATCTAAAGGTCTAGCCCAGCCTGAGCAGCATAGAGAAAAGATCTGTCTCAAAATTTAAAAATGAAAGTAAAAGTGAGCTGGGGATGTAGCTCAATGTGAAGACCCTGGGTTCAACTTATAGTCCTACAAAAATGAAGCAAAGCAAAGCAAAGCAAAGCAAAACAAAACAAAACAAGTACATTTTGGTTAGTTCACTGAAGACAAAGACCTGAGCTCTGATTCTGTTTAAACTTTGTGCCACCCCACATTTTGCACTGGAGATTCTGATTAAAGAATAATTTCCTTTGATTTTCAGGTATTTTCTAGCTCCAGGTGGCCTCCGGGTCCTGAAAGTGCAGAGTATTTACACTCTAGTTAGGGGCATTACATTTCTCTGTCAGCCAGAGAAGAAGCATGATGACATGCTCACATGTGCTGTTACCATTTATATCTAGATGTTCTCCTAATGTCTCATGGACCATAGGCAGGGCTTTTGGAAGAAGACTGGATTACAGCTGACTTGCTGTTGGGAGGTAGACCTTTGTCAGAAGAGGCAAACCGTGGGGAGTATGACCTAAAAAGTTACATCTTTCCTCCACCTCCTCCCTTGACTCTGTTTTCAACCAGTTGCTATGTCATGAGCAGCTCTCTTCCACTCAGGCCCTTCTACCATGCCCTCTTGCCTTGGAACCAGTCAACCATGGACTAAAAATGTGAACCAAAATAAACTTCTCTTCAGTTACTTTGTTGGTGTTGGGTACTGTGTCTTAGAAACAAGAAAAGTAATAAGATGAATTTGTTAAATAATCCTTGAGCAACCTAATACAGCACATAGCCTCCCTTTTGACAGATGGGGAAAGTGAAGATCTGAGGAGGTAATACCTTCCCTTCCACTACCAAATTACGTCCCAGATTCTGGCCTGTGTTGTCTGACTCCAAAGTGAGTCTTCTCTTTGTAACACTATTTCTTCCGCACTGTCCTCTTTAGCATTCCAGAAAGTTTTGGTGTCAAGCCAGCACAGAATGGCTGTCCCTTTGCACACGGAGCATAAATTCTGCAGAGCTAGTTTTAGCCCTCTGGGAGTAGCCCCATCTTGGCACACTGATACAGGATTCAGTTGCAAAGCTGGGTCTGCATGCATAGTAGAAGGCGCTGCTGGGAGCGGTGAGATCACTGGTCAGGCTCCAGCTGGCTCAGGGGACCATGTCTTTTCCCATTTCTGGAGAAAGCCACATTAAGCCTGGCCACGTTTGTCTGCTTTGGTGCCCAATTCCACAGTCATTTCAAGTCTCTCCTCTCCGCAGAATGAGCAGTTATACTCCCGTGGATCACCCCTTTGATATTTCTAGCCACATAACTCCAGCTCGGAAAACAAATCAGGGGTGACATTTTGTTACTGTACTTTGAGCTATAGCTCATAATTTGGTGTAAAGCTTGTCATTGTCTAAGAAACACATCCTCGTGCGAGGGAACCCATTGGACATTGGAATGAAACTGACTAAATAAGAGCAGCTCCGCTGAACAATTTGCAAATATCACTGTCACTTGCCAAGCCTTTTTGGCAAAACCATCTTCAGTGACTGGAGAGCCTTTCCAGCCAGAAAGAGATTTGGGTTACGTTATGCTTCCTTCTCTACGTTTTTCTGATATAAATATTTCCATTAAAGCCACATAAGTCTCAGACAATTGAAATGTCATTCAGGGAAACATTTGCATTAGTTTCTTAGGAAATAACATTCAGTACCTTTCTTTACAAAAGGAAGGGCCTTATTCTAGAGACAGGAGTATTATGTATTAAAGACAATTTTGTGCTAATTATTTAAGTTGCATGTGAATGTATACATGTGTGTGTGTGATGGACAAGAAGGTGTCAATGCAGTCACATTTTCTAAAAGGAAATAATGACGGTTATTTTGTCTCATATAGCGTAAAAGTATGTAAAAGATCTTTTGGGAAAGTAAGAAACATGGAAAATGAGGGATTTTTTGTAAAAATCTTGGCACTAACATTGATAGCTATGGATTCCCATCCAAATCTAACTTACAACTGTTAGAACTGTTAGCATGAGCTAAAGAATTAAATACGCACTCACACAGGCACACACACACACACATACACATGCATATACACATACAAATCAAGAAGGTGAAATTAGTTAAGAGTATAAATTTTTTTAAAAGGAAAGGAAAAATATACAAAATCACAGTCTTCATGGAGCTTATGCTCATTCCAAGACACTGCACTTAATTTGTGCAAACATTGGGGTCTTTTATCTTTAAAACTGTGCTTAAAAAGAAAGAAAGAAAAACAACAACACAACCCAAATTGGTACATCTGTAACCATGTGCCAGATTTTACATGGGATTTAAGACACCATGTCATCACCCTGAAATGGTTCCTTTGACAAAAATCATAGCTCTTTCATTTAATCATTTTTCAATACCTGCTTTAGTGGCTCTTACTAAGGAAAGATGCCATCTTGAATAGGATGCTTTCTTTCCCTCCTGTGAGTATCTTACATTACAGTGACAGCTAAAACATAGCTAAAATGCACACAGCTGCACAAAGCAGCCTGGCCTCTTTCTGATGTTCTGCTCTGCTACAGTTGTAACTGATGGCTTTTCTCCACACAAAACTATTAGTGACCAGTGTTCTGGTTTGGATGATTATTTAGGTGTTATTCTACCCATGACCCATACGTTTGCGTCTAGGAATTATAACTAGACATTCTCTAGTATACTTTGATGAAACTAGGGAAGGAGAACAACCAGAAGCTTCAGTCCAATAGGGCCTTAAAAAGCAACTAGAATAATCATTTGCTGGCCTGTTAAGTTGGAATAGGAGGCACAGAAGTTTCAAACTTTTAGAGAGCTCTTATTAGACAATCTAAGACAGAACTGTGTATTTACACAGAGGGAGACTCAGAAAGAGGAACTCACTCAAAGATACTCAGCTCAACAGGGAAGAACAGCAGACCCAGGGCAATAATGAAATATTCTGGACTCCAGTCCACTCTCCCCACCATCTTCCAATCTCCTTGCCTGAGACTGGACCACAAGATTGTGACTATCTAATAAGGGAAGGAAAAAGAAGCCAGGGCAATAGGCCTACAAATCTCTTAAGACCAACATGCTGGTGTTTTGAAGATATTCCTGCAGGGGTAGAAAAAGTTAAATCTCATATTAAATAATAGTCCCCAAGACTGGCCTGTTTGTTCTGTTTTGTTTCATTCTTTCAATTTACTTTTAACTTTTCTTTCATTTTTCAGAAGCATAGTGGAAATTTTTCATAGTAATATATACAACACCTTAATTCAATATATAAGCCTGCTTAAACTCCCAGGTATACATCCTGCCAGACATTTTATATATATATATATATACCTTCCTCATTACTATACTATCACATTTTGCATAGTATCAGATAGTCTATTTTGTTTAAACCCACTTGGTCATGCATATGCACTCAGGCGGACACCACTGTTGCTGTCTTGAGTAATAACCACCATGATTGCCCATAAGTAAACCTAGCTAGTTTTTCTGTATAATTTCCCAGCAAACCTTTCATAGACATAGCTGGTAAAGTCACCTATAAAGGTTAACAAACAGACAGAGGCTCCAGGGATGTGTTTCTTTGAAGATATCTTAAAATAAGGCAGTATATTACAGCCAGGGTGAAGTCACCTAACTCAAATATGCACCCTCTTTGTAATCCAAATTGTGGAAGTCCAGCTGATCTGCTGCTGCCCAGGGCCAGCTTCTATCGCTGAATTCCCAGGTGAACTGCACCCTGTGTCATCCTAGATATGTCTGCCTCTGCTTCCTTTTGGCTGATCCTGAACACTCTGGATGTCACCTCATTGAACAAATTCACTGAATCTCTGTCAGGCAATTTGAGTAGGATCAGAAGAGCTTCCTTTTCATATTCCATCCCTTTCCCATGTCTCCCTACAGATCCTCCCAGAGGGGCCAGGCTCTGGCCCTTATCAGTAGCAGATCACAGCCTGAGAAGCTAACTGTATCTTATTAGCAACCAGAAAGACAGTTCCTGGCAGTGGAGAAGGAGGGAAGAAAGGGATATGTGATATTCTTGTGTCCCTGGGTGGAGCAGTGGTGATAAGAAGGTCCCCAGAGCTGCTTCTCAGGAGTCTGAGCAGGGATAAAGGAGCACTAGGACTAAATTAGAAACTGCAAAGGTGAAACACAAACAGGAGAGGAGAGAGGGGCTGGAATGTAGCTCAGTAGTACAGCATTTGTGTAGCACACATGAGGCCCCAGGTTCCACCCCTACCTCCAAAAATGAATAAATAAGTAAGTCAGGGTCACCCTCATGCATGCCTGCAGCCCTCCAACTCTGCGAAGCTTGGGCAGGAGACTAACAAGTTCAAGCCTAATATGGCAATTTAGCAATGTAGACTCTGTCTCAAGTAATTTAAAAAAAAAAGGCTGGAAATATAGTTCAATGTAAAGGCTCTGGGTTCAATTCCCAATCCATAAATCAATAGAAAGAAAGAAAGAAAGAAAGAAAGAAAGAAAGAAAGAAAGAAAGAAAGAAAGAAAAGGAAGGAAGGAAGGAAGGAAGGAAGGAAGGAAGGAAGGAAGGAAAGAAAGAAAGAAAGAAAGAAAGAAAGAAAGAAAGAAAGAAAGAAAGAAAGATGCCCATCAAGAGTGTCCTCATTCTTGATATTAACATTGCAGACATCAATATTTTTGTTACTTTCATTCACTCATTTACTCATCGGATCATTCATTAATTCACCAGTAAATGTCCAGTAAGGGTGGGGTACTTCCCGAGGGGCTGTGTCCTGATAATGAGATGCCTGCAACCCTGTGGTGCCCTGAAGCTGACAACCAGGGGTGGTAGAGGGGAGCAGGATTTTTAACACAGAGACACAGATGATCACATAATTAAAACTTGTTACTAAGAGTAAAGGAGGGAAATAGCAGTTCTCTCAGAAGAGGAAGTAAATTAGACCAAAGGTCAGTCTGACTCCTTGACATGCTGGTATCTAAAGGAAGTGTAAAGAAAGAGGAGGGATCAAGCATTCAGAGAGACAGAAGGACTCTGACCAAAAGCCTGGAGGCAGAAAGAGTAGTGTTCCTGGGGAAGTCAGAAAATCCGTGCAAGGTGACTGGGCAAACTCCAGCCATGAGGGGGTAGAAGGAAGAGGAGGCCTCATAAGGTCCTGGATAGATGTTGGAAGACTTTTCTGCACAAAAGTGATATTTTCCTGCTTAGTGGAGAATGTTTATTGAATATTTCTTCTTAACTTTTTCATCACTACCATTCTATAAGAAAGATAAGAAAATGAACACTCAATTTAAAGATAATTGACAAACTAAGGTATTAGTAAATTCACTCAATACCCTCAAAAAAAAAAAAAAAGAAAAGAAGAAAAGAGAAAAGAAAACAAGAAAAGAAAAGAGAAAAGCAAAGCAAGCTTTCTTTGGCCTGAACGCTGTGCTGATGATAATTTTGCTGCAGACTCGGCCCCAAAGGGTGTTCTGCCTCTAACTGTCCCCTCTGTCATATAAAATGGTTTAAATCTCAACTAGAATATTTGGGCTATAGACTGGACCGCAGCATTTTAAACAGCTTTGTCTTCTATTTAGAAAAACTAAACATCAGTGTGTGAACAGGAGTTTTTGGATGTCTCAAATATCTTATCAGGGCCAGGGAAAAATTATCAGCTGCTACTGTCTGCTGCTGCCTGGGCTTCAGTGACAGGTGATGTCTTATAAAAGGCTAAGGTTCCTTGGTGGGTGACTCTCCTTGACAGCATGGAGATTGGCAGCCCATATCAACGCTGTAGCTTCAGGGTCCTAGCAGAGCAACTGGTCCAGCCCTTCGCCTTCAGATGGGTACAAAGCTAATCAATCAACCCATCCATCAATGTGAGGGAAGCACTAAGACATTCAGGATCTAGCCATGAGGTCACACTTAGGTTCAAGAAAGGTTCGAGGAACTCTACAGCATGTATTAATGTGCAAGGCAAATGTTCCTTTCAAGGGAAAAGAGCCAGTGTCTAACGCTATGTTTAATGGCAATTTAAAAAATACAGACTGCCATCAACGAATTACAAAACCACCTAAGAACTTTGAAATAAAGCACTTCTGAGTTATTTTTTATGGTTCACCCAAGATCTCTCTGTATTTGCTGTATGTGCTCTTGTGCACTGAGATCTGCTGATGCCATCACTGGTAGTCATGTCACCACCCTCTTTCTAAATATTTCTTTTATTTACGATAGTCAGGATCAAATCCATAGCCTCATGAATGTTAGACAAGAACTCTGCCACTGCGCTGAAACTTGTTTATTGCAGCCCTAGCTTTGGTACAAAATTCAAGTGTTTACTTTCATAAATTTTACATGTTCAATTATAGTGTGCTACATATACACTAAAGAATATTAAACCTCGATAGCAACATTAATATTAGGGGATATTACAATTTCTTCTTTTTCACTTTTTTTAAATTTCTTTTTTTTAAGGGATTGTTCTTGCTTATAAAATACTTCATTTATAAATAGAACTTTAGAAAAGTATAACAAAGGCAACAGCTGAATCAAATCACAGATACTATAAAGCTACTCTAAATATTCATGTGTTTCCATTCAGTCTTCTATTTCTATTTATTTTTAATGCAAGCATTAAAATATGATATCAGTAACTTTTACTTTGGGCCAATTTTATGAATTTTTTAACAGATTCTTTTATTACAAGTCCTTATAAATAACATTTTAATTACTTCACATTGTTTCATGGAGTGAATAAATTAGAACTATTTAACCACTCTCCTACCTCTAGGGATTTATGTAATTTTCTAAGTTTACATATTTATAAATAACTATGATGAATATCCTTCCATTGAAATACTATATATATAATATATTGTATATATTATATATATATGTATGCCATATCTGAGAGAAGCTTAAATGAAACAGCATTACCTTGAAGATAAAAAAAGTCATCATATTTATATTAAAGAAAAAGATTTTTCAAATAAATTTGCAAGTGGACTTTGCTAGTTTACCACCTATAACTTTGTTGAAGAATGACTGGAGCTTTTTCTAATAAACATAGAATGTTATTACTTTTAAAACAACTTTCATTTTAAGTAAACCAAAAGGTTTTACTATTTTTATTATGAGTCCTTAAATCTTGATTTCTGTGTGTGTATTTATTCTCATTTTTAAATATAAATCATGTGTTTTGCCCCTTGTTTATTCATGTATTGCAGTTGCAGTCCTATTTTTTTTAAAATCAACTGGTTAATACCTTTATATGCTAAAAATATTTGTGCTTTGATTACTACATCCATTAAAAATATTTTTCTCACAATCATTTTGTCTTTATTTTTGACAAATGGTTTTAGATTTACAGAAAATTGCAATACTGTACATATAATAAAATGTTATGTGATTTAGACTTCATTCAGTTAATATTTTACAGTATTATGGTACACATTGTAATTAAAGGATAAATATCACTATATTATGAACTAAAGTCCATGTGGTGTTCAAAATCCTGTAGTTGTTACCTGTGCTCCTCTTAGTCTTGCACAAAGCCACCCTTCATCTAGGCGCCCTTTAGTCATCAACAGTGTCTTAGCTGTGTCAATATCTTAAAATTCCTTTGATTTTGATTGTCTCAAAACTTTTAAGGAGTCAGATATTTTCTAAAACATTGTTCAGTGAGATTTGCGCAATGTTTGTTTCCTGGGTTTCCTGCGGTTATACTTTTGGGAGAGGAAGAACACAGAACAAAGTGCTGTTTGATTGCATCGTGCGCAGGTTATCATTAAGATCACTCAACGCACGTCTGCCGATGTGACCTTGATCATCTGGCTGGGGCCATCTTTTCCCACACCTCATTCTTTAGGATGAAGTCACTGTGTATAGCTCACATGTAGGAAGTTATGATCCATTTATACCTAAAATACTTGGAATATTTTCTACATGGGAGACCTATTCTTTTCCATTGGCCTATTTGCCAATCATTTTTTTAATTGCATATAGACTCATAGATATTTATTTTATTTTTACATTATGATCTAATATCCTTTGCTTATCTAGTTGCTCATATTTTTCCAGTTTTAGGCATTGGAAAACCTTTTAATTGACAACTCTATGCTTTTGGTATATTCCCATGCTTGCGCATAATTTTTCTTCATTTTTTTTCACCAACAAGTGAAAAAGGCTTTATTCATTTTTGGGACACTACAATTTAGTATTTATATAAATATTTACACACTTAAGTAAAAGCAGTGTCTTACATGTAATGCAGCACTATGGGGTGAAAAGATCCTTTAAAGTCTCAAAAGTATTTTTTTTTCTTTTTGGCTTTAGTTATCTTGTTTTTGTAGTTGCCTATGAAGGAATCTGTGTAATACATGCAAACATTTTTTGTGTATGTGTGTGAGTTGAAAATCATCATCTCACTGAGATTGATAAAGAAATCATATAAGAAACCCAGTAGCAATAATATATCTTTGATCATAAGGGCCTTTCTTTGGAATCAGGCAGACTCAAAGTTTTAAAAAATTACAGAACATTATTGCATTAATGACACTCAATAAATCACATTTCCTAAAATCTGCGTATTATGAAGTTCATTTTCCTCACATGGTTGCCCAACTGATTAACTATAAACTTGACAATGTAAAGTTATTTGGTCAATACGATAAAGCTAATGACACATGAGAGCATTGATAAGCAATTGCAAACAAGCTTGGACTCCTGGAATTCTGTGATCATCATGTAGGAAAACTAAGGCTGTCCTGTTGGAAAGGACAAACACCAATCCTAGCTGACAGCCAAGCTGACAAGACATTACGAATTCTCTGTTCCACAAGTATCCCTTTTGGACCACCTGATAAATGCATGTGACATGTGTGACACCAGAAGAGTCCAAAAGGAGACTCTTCTGCTCATTTAAAACTAGCCCTAAATACAAAAGCATTTGCAAATAAATCATTTACAAGCAAACATTTTGAGTAGCTTTTCATGTTGAAAGTACAACAAACATAAGATCTTGTTCCAGAAGTAGCTGATGAATATTAGTGTTTGCAATTTCAGTTTATTTCCCTGAACTTTGATTATCTCTGTTGAGTGGTAATAGTAATACCTACTCTTGATCATCAAAATTAACCATTAAATTAAATTAGATTTAGTTTACTAAGTGTCCCTCCTAGTGCTTGGATTCAGAGGTGGCCTCCACAAAAGCTTTCTCTGCATGAGAGATTTTTTTTAAAGTAAAGCCACTAAAATATTCTTTTTTTCTCCCTCCCTCTGCCCCATATTCTGTTAGATAAACCAGAGTTCCTTTGCAATAAAAATTATTGTAAATTAGAATTGCTCAGTGCAGCTGAAAACGGATTGTCAATCAATGCCTCACCTGTAAAAACTAGAAACCCAGGGTACACGGTCTGAGTATGAACGCAGACAATCTGACAAAGTTTTTAGTGCCATTTGTATTTAGAATCATATAAGTATTTGGCTCCAGGAGACCTTGAGCCAGACCCTAATTTCTCTCTTGTTTTCCATTGCCTGGAAGGAATTTGGGTTCTAGACTGTGGTTTATACACTTAATACAAGAATATAAATGCATATTTGCAAATGAAGTTCTATGGACATGGCTTGTGAAAATCAGGCACTGCAAAAGCAAGTCCAGGAGAAAGGCACAGAGCCTTAGTATTCCACTCTTGTGAGATGGAGAAAGTGACTAGATTTAGTTTTGATTTACCAAAACATTTAAAACTGAAATCATACTGGTACATTGTTATCACCGAGTTGCTTGAATCCTTTCTATACTCATAGTAGGCAAAATTACCTCCAAATAATGAATTCAGTGCAATGAGTTATGCATCAGAACATGCTGGGGAAGATAGTATTATTTTTTGACATTTTAACAAATCAATTATTTCAATGATCTGAGTTTCAGATGGTTTTTTTCATCTGCCAAATTGGGATTCTACAACTTTGTCTTTTAAATTTCACTCAGAATCTTAATATGTACATGTGGCACATGCTCAGAAACACAAATAGACATGTAAAAATAGCCACACACAAGTATATTCCCAAGGACACCTACACAAACAAATACTCTCACCGACACACAGATGTTTCCCACCTCGGTTCATTATGGGCTAACTGAATTTTTACATACCTCTGTCACATCATTTTAGCCCAAGATTACAAGAAGTGCAAGGGTCATTGGGACCTGACTGTGACTATGACTGGCAAGTATCACTGAGTACCTTAGAGGGAGAAAGTTCATCATTCTTTGGGGACCATTTACCTGTCTACATTCTCTAAGTAAAAACTCTCATATTTACTTCCAGAAGAAAGCAGTCAAAAAACCCAGAAACTGCAGGTTCTGTGACTATCTCTTCTAGGATATTATTTGGTCACCTTGCACAAGTCAGTTCCATGCTAGGACCATTAGCTCTGAATTCTTTCCAGTCTTAATATAATGGGAAAAAAAAATGTTTACAGGCAGAATGCAAAGAGCAACTCGGAGGTCTCTGAAGAGTGACACTGTGTGGAATGATTGGGAAGGGAGTTGAAGAAATAACCAACATATTACTGAGACCATTTGCTTCCTTTTCCTTCCAGTTTTATCCCAAGAACAAAACTGCTCAGAAGATGTGGAAAATAAAGATCTCTCTCACCAGAAAGGGGCTGCTGCGAGCCACTGAGTCACTGTTCCTTCTAACTCTTTTCTCTCCCGACTGTGCTCAGAGGTTGGCCTCTATTGCTATGAGACAAGAATGGCAGTGTAGGGATATGAGTGATAAAACACTAAAAAGAATCCATCTCTACAGTAATGTCAGCTGTGTTCTAAAGAGTGTGAGGAAGCCACAGTGCTGTTTCCTGTCCTTCTGTCACTGTTTTGTCCCACAGTCAGACCCAAGTATATAGAAATAATGAACAGCAGATAAACTCTAAGAAAAATACTTCTTTCTGATCAAAGAAACTGAAACAAGAAAAAAGTATTCTTTAGAGAATGTAAAATAATCTCAGAGACAAGAAAGGAAAAAGTATTCTTTAGAGAATGTAAAATAATCCCAGAGACAAGAAAGTTGACAAAGGAGATTCCTAATTCTGTCAATTAACCATGAGAAATCTCAAGGGCAGGGGCAGGGATTTATCTCAGAGCTAGAGAGCTTGCCTACTATGTGTGAGGCCCTGCATTCAATCATTAGCATCATGAAATAAGTCAAGTTCATTACTGAGTGCACATACATAGAATAAAAGAAGGATGCATAACAAAGATTTTGAGAACTAAACTAGACTAAAAACCATCACACAAGTCTTGCATCATCCAATTAATTTCTGAGTGATGCTTGCATGGATTGGACACATGCAAACAGAAAGGTAAAACCTATGGAATCTAAACTGATATCAGAAGCTCAGTACATACAGACAAGACAAATAACTTTTCTTAACTTTCTCTTCCTCCTCTTACCTTTTCTCTCTGTGTCTCTCTGTCACACACACACACACACACACAAAATCAGTATAAAATAAGCCATAGAGATTTAATACTTATATGCCACTGGGGAATTCTGACATATCGATGCACTCCGAAAGAAGTCCAGATTTCAATAGGACTTATAAGCAGTTCCTCAAAAGTGCCAGAGAGGCTCTTAACATTAATATTTGCAAGCTAAACCCTTAGAGTTTACAATAATAAAACAAGCTGTTGCCAAACAGATGAAGGTTCTTTTATTCAGTTCAGGCGGAAATCATGAGCTGGCAAACTATAGCTCTGCTAGTGACCCTGATACCACCCAGTGACACCAGATAATGCCAGATGCTGTCAGCTCATACAGCCAGCTCCTGGGCTCTACCACTGTCAGCCACCACTGTTCAATGCTTTTTTGTGCTGAACTGCCACTGGTCGACTCTGCCAGATACTGGTCTCATCAGTGACTGTTCTCTAGAACTCCTCAGTGTTTACTGCCATCTTTTAAAGCGACTACTCTACTCGCAACTTGAGTAAACTTATAGGTTCTTCCAAGCCCATCGTATGTTAGAAGGAAATAACAAGCAGATTTTACAGTAACACTGGAGAAAAACCTTTATTTTAACAGGACCTGTGCAGCAGTACAGAGGAGTCAGTACACTAGAGGGAGTCCTCCTAGACTAACCCCAGAAGTGTGACGGGGTGCTGTGTATACAGAGGTAGCAGATCTGTGACTAGTCCAAGTGTGAGCCTGAGACTGGTCTCTCTTTGGGCCTGATGATTCATTCACCTGCAGACTTGTTACAGGTTCAAATGGGTGAGAAGCTCTGGGCCATTGCAGTTATCATGGCAGCAAGTTAAAGAGAGGGTCATGCGACATAAGCTATTTGATCGACAGCTCTTGCATGTCAAGGAAAAATGGCCAGGCTGAAACCAGGAAATCTTCAGGAGGGCTAGCTGTGTTCATCACAGTTCATCGGGGTTTGGGGAGGTGGGGGTGTTCATAACGGACTCGGATCTCTCCCTCCTTGGTTTCGCCATGTTAGGGTCTCCACTGCTCCTTCAGGGTCTGGAGTGGTGGGATGGAGAAAGAGGCACCATGGCTGATGTCTGAAGTGAATCTTCTGTCAGAGTGGTCTGAAGAGAAACTGTAAATGAAATGCACAGGTGGCAAGTGGGCACTGAGGAAGGAGGCAGTTTGCCCAGTTTGTTCTGGTGGAGAAAGGAGAGAAACAAAGAAGAGGCGTGTGATAGCTACTGGCCACACCACACATGCTTTTGGCTGTCATAAGAAAAAGAAAAAAGAGGCAATAACTTTTCATCTGTCTCAAAGGGAGAAAAGAGGAGAGATATTGTTTTTTCTTCAAAAAAAGATTTAAGATTCTGCAGTTCAGAGAATTGGTAGAACGTGAAGAGATACGATGTTGTCAAGTTCCCTGGTTAACCCTGTGTATGGGAATCCAGTTGACTTTCACTTAAGATCTGAGTTATTTATCTCAATGTTTTACATTGGAGCGAGGCATCTGGAAGAACATTGTCACTGGTTGATGGGTCTAAGCTTCAGTGGTAACAGGAAAAAGCCTTCTGCAAATACAGCCAAGGACCATGTGAAAGCGAGTATGACAAGATGGGCATCAGAAAGCCCTGGCGTGACAATTTCACCTCAGCTGTCAGGCACCTACCACCACTCTAAGTGAGAAAGGGAGAGGAAAAGAGAGCTGTTATAGGTCAGCATTATGTTCAGTCACATAGAATGCTCTTAAGTTACAGATTGGTTTCAGGGCAGCAGCCAGAGTTTGGGATCCTTGAAACTCCTGTGATTTGTCTTTGAGTTGAAGTGGTACAAGTTACCATCTGCAAGCCTGCTGTACATCATAGACATAGCCTTGATATTCTGAGTTCTAGGAAGGAAAAAACAGATGATATCTGTGTCATTATTCTTTGTAAAGAAAGACTACAGCAGGACTCCTTACAGGATGCAAAGATATTTTGAACAGGATGAGTAGCTCAGAAAAACCCTTAGCATCTCTGTTTTTAATCCAAGTCTGGGTTGATCTGGCCTAATCTTTCTGTATCTGACATTTTCCTTTATTCTGTCGTGTTTTGACTCCAGACACAGTGTAAGAAAAATATTGTTTAAATGAATGAAATGGATTGCTGACATTGAAGAAAAGACCCCAGGGGAGTTCTGGCAAAGGACCACAGAGGTCCAGGGGGTGTTTTGAAAGCTCTGCTGCTCTAGCTCTTCAGGCTGCACGTTGGGAGGGGATGAGGTGATATAAAACTGATTAGAATTTGGCAGGAGAAAAATATTCCTGGAAGACAGTCAGATACATTTTATTTGTATAGACTTGGCTGAAATTTTTTTTCTTCAATTTTGTTCAACTCTAAATTAATTTTATCTTATTCATTGTCACTGTTATTATTATTGTTATTAGTATTGCATAAATACTGAGCTGGAAGGACTTGGTTTGAGTAATAATTATAAGAACATAATAAGATGTTCTTTTAGGTGCTTCCAGCAAGAAGAGCCCCAATCACTATTCCACCGAAAATTTTTTGAGACATTTGACTCTGAAAAATAAACCAATCTAAAAATTATTAGTTATGATTTCTTGCTGATTAGATGTTAATTCATTCTTAATGGGGTTCTCTGCTTCAAAGGAGGTCTGATTTTGTGCTCAGTACTGATTAAGGGTGATTAGTGTCCATGCCCTCTGAGGAAGCATACACTTGGTATCATTGCACTGGCCATTGGAAATGAAAGAACCCCGCTGATAATTGAAGAAAAGTAAAAGGATGACTGTAAAAAAAAAATAGTTTAACAAGAAAAATGTCCACAGGATGCAAGACTAGTGTCGGATGGAGAGGAACCAGGGAGCCTATTTTGAGTCCTAACTCTCAAGATACAGGAAGTCGCAGTCCCTTTTGTAAAGTAAGCAAGGTAACAGGGCTTGCATGTTGACAAATTATGAAAAGCATTTCTCTCTCCTCCTTTCATGGTAGACAAGTAAGTTTTGATGGCAAAACCTCAGGAGAGAGGAAGAGAATGACAACATGAGAGGGGTATATGTTAGAGTACAAGGTAGTGAAATGAATAGTCGCCAGGGAAAGAGATTTTTCTCCTACATGCATGTCAAGCCAAACATGACTTTCTCAGCATGAATAAGAAAGCTTCTGCTCCCAAAGAGGCCATGAGGCTGCATCCCGTACTCCATCCCAAGGCCCGGAAGGATCAAAAGACTTACGATTCTCTGCTTTTGGGTAGGCAATTCTGGCTTGCAAATCTTTTCTAAGTATGGTGCATTCTCTTCATTTTGATAGCCAGGAGAATTGGTCATTTTGTAAGAAAAATGAAAATATACAACTGAATTTTTAGAAACAATATGAAAAGTTCTTCCAGAAAATAGGAAGAAAAATTACACAAAACTGTATACTCAAAATGATTAGATCCTAGAGAAAAAATGCAATGTAAATATGAGAGTCTTTATGCTGCTCCAAAAATTGTGGCATATTTACAGGGCAGAGTTAGAATTCTTTACCTGAAAAATTGGATAGCAGTGCCATCCATAACACAGGACTCTATTTACTGAAAGTGTCTGATTTCTCAAATGACTGATATTCAGTAAATTCTATATTTTTATGCCTTCTGAATAACAGCTAAAGAATGGGCTCCTTTGAGGGTCTCAAGTGATCAAATTTATGCAATTCATAAAGCTGCTTTTTATTTCTTTTAATTCACGGTGTTTACTTAATCATTTGATTCAGTAAAAATCCTGAAGGTGTGAGACACTGGATATATGTTAAATATTGACCATGCTTTGAGAATACCACAAGATCCTCAATTTGAACACTTTCATCTCTTCAAAACATTATCATTGTAAGATACGTTTGTTAGTAGCCTCATACATGAGGAAACTGAGGGTAACTTATTTAAGCTCCTGGTACTTCTAAATGGAAAAGGAAAAGTCAATGTGAGAGTATCTTCTCACACTTTTTTAACAAATGATTCTGAGAAAACTGGATATGTAATTGCAAAAGGATGAAGTTAGATTCTCCACTTCATTCTATCCCTAAAAACTGAATTCAAAATGCACCATAGATTTCAATTAAAAACTAAAAACTATAAAAGTTTCAGGAGCAAACACAGAAGTAGTTCTTCATGCCCTTGGATTAAATAGTTCCTTCTCTGACATGACAATAAAGCACAAGTAAGAAAATTAGATAAGTGATGTCAATATAAAAATTGCGTGCTGCTGCAAATATATCATTAAGTGAAGAGACAATGTAAGATTTACTTACAAAATACAACCTGAGAGAAAAAAAATAACTACAATTTTGAATAGCCACTTTTCCCAAAAGGCATCCAAACGGTTAAGAAATCTAGGAAA
The DNA here is from genome assembly GCA_004027455.1 of Hydrochoerus hydrochaeris. Classification (NCBI taxonomy): domain Eukaryota; kingdom Metazoa; phylum Chordata; class Mammalia; order Rodentia; family Hydrochaeridae; genus Hydrochoerus; species Hydrochoerus hydrochaeris. Next base: position 255,881 of record PVLA01001971.1, read on the forward strand.
AGGTGCTCTGCATTCTTAGTCGCTAGCAAAATGTAAGTCAAAATTACAATGAGATACCATTTTATACTCACTAGGGTGGCTAAAGTAAAAAGAAAAAAAAAGGCTAGACAATACTAAATGTTAGTGAGAATGTGGAAAAAGGTGAAAGCTTCTTCCAGTGCTGGTGGAGGTGGGAAATAGTTTGGTTGATTTGGAAGCTTGGAAGTTTCAAAATGCTAAGGTCAGAGTTACCTTAACATTTAACATGAGATTCCTCAGTTACATTCTTGATATATACCTAAAAGAACTGAAAATATATATATCCAAGAAAATTGTGAATAAATACATACGTCATTATCATCAAAGTAGTAAATATGGAACAACCCAATTACAAATGGATTGACTATTGAATTCATAAGATGTGGTAAAATGATATAATGCATAGTTATTTGCCAATAAAAGCAATGAATTATTAATATATACTACAACAGGAATTAATCCTGAAAGCATTATCTTTAGTAAAGAACCATTCACAGATGATCATATTTTATAAGTGTTTATTTATCAGAATAGGAAAACTAAGACAGATGGAATCTAGATGAGTGATTGCCTAAGAATGAGTGTGGAGTTTCTTTTCAAAGAGAGACAAAATTTTCAGAATTCAGCTGTGCCAAAAGTACATGAGCCAGGGAATTTATTGAATACATTGAAATTTATACTTTAGAATTATTTCTGTATTAGAAGCAAATTACTTTAATAATATTGCTTTAAAATATAGGTAAGAAGAACAATCAAACCATCAATAGAAAATCAAGGTGCTCTTACTATATAGCATTTAAATAGCATACTATTCTCCTGCAGTTGACTCTAGGGTGTACATACTAGTTCTAATCATAGGTTTACTCTATATTACCTCTATGATATTTAAGCTTGCCTCTCTGAACCTCAGTTGTTCCACTAAAGGTGGAAATAACACTGCTCATGTCATAGGTTTGCAAAGAGGATTAAATCTACATGTAAAATGATTAGCAGAGTGAATGCCTGATAGAATTAAATATTTTGTGACTAGTTACCTTTTTCCCCATTCTTCTTCAGCTTTGAAAATGGATCCAGGATTAGTCAGTACTGCATCTCTAAACCTCAACCAAGGCTACTCCATAACAGTGGTCATGGTATTTTATGACTTTGGACAATGGGAGTGCTTTGTGTTGACACATGTGTGGCATTCAGCAAAACAGCAGAATGTAGAGGGAAGAGCATGGACTTGATCAAGATAGAAATACATTCAAAGTCAAAGTCCTCCATGATGACCTCTCAGTTACTCCTTTCAATTCTTTCTTGTAGTAATCAGTAGATGAGTCGATAGTGTATGTCTCAATAGGTCATTGAGAGGATTAAATGCCGTGAGTCCTGGTAAGATGGAAAACACCCATTTCTGCACTTTGGCTCTCAACACACTCTACCAACATGAATTCCCTTTTCTTCCTTCTTCTCAGCCTCAGTAAAACAATCTAATAAGAAAATAAAAATGCATTTGACATAAAGGAGAAGAAAACACCTTGGTTGGTTGTTTTTTTCTGTCCAAAAGATCTTATCCAGACTTTCCTAAATGACTCCAATTAAGAGGTATTTTTTGATGATATACACATATGCTGATTTTTCTCTCTTTTCACAGTGATCAAGTTAGACAGAAATAGACAGGAACTTCAATTTCATATAGAATTTGATGAAAAATTTAGAACTCTAACCACTCCTGCTCTCTAAATTGGCATTTATTAGCATTATGAGGAGACTTTGCTAGAAAGAACTACATCAAAAATATGCACAGGGCTCTTGGAGATTTACTTTCTGAAAGCAATGATGTCTTACTGTCAGTCTTTGAAAGAAATATCAAAAAGGTAATGTGAGCTGAAGCTTAAGATTTCTCAATATGTCCATTTGAGTTACAAAGGATTTTTATGCTCCATTTCAGACATTATTTAAACATTGTTATTCCTGCAAACATGCCATGCAGAGATAAGGTTTTGCTCTGAACCACATCGAAATGCAGATTGGTCTAGAAAGTCAGTTTCAAAGTGCCTTCTTGGAGGTAACTGTTTATTAAGCCTTGGAGGAATTTCAATTGCAAACCTTTAGTGGAAGGGGGATGGGGAGTAAGATTTGTAATATTCTCCTTAATCATGTGATTTGCACAACACTGGTACAGTTATAATCTAAACAAAGTTCCTGGAGTCATCAAGGCATTATACTGTAGCTGCTTAATTTAATCTAATGGTCTACATTTAGGTAATTTCTATGCATTTTAATCTATTTAATGATCACCTTTCTCAGGTGATTTACAGCAGCTGGATGTTTGGGGCTCTGGTACCTAGGAGCCATGCTCTGCACAATAAACTGGGAGAAAACGCTACTGGATATGCATTTTTTGTGGAGATCTGCATTCACTAAACAACAGAATAATATTTGCTGAAGATGTTACATGTGTCTCACAAAATTTAGTATGAGTTCTGTACAGGCACCCAAAGAACAAATTTGATCTTAGGTTCTTTGGCTGAATAGCGTAGAATATACTGAAATATTGAATTCTTTAGTAAAATAAATGGACACTATGTTACAGATTATTTTTTTAAATCAGGGCTTCCTAAAATATTTTATAGAAAAAATCAAATACAGTACTTTCCTATACTTGGAGCGATTTAGAGTTAATTACATTTAATCTCTCAAGATTCTTATCAGTTTTACAAAGGAAAAATATATTTTGTTTGTATAGTCTGTTGTTTCTGAAACTAAAATCATCACAAAACTGTCTCCAACCTGTAAACCCTGTAACATCCTACAGAACAGACTTTAGAGATGATAACCTTAGTCTATACCCTATGTCAGATTTTCTCTGGAAAAAATAAAACATATTTGGAGACAGATATATCTAGGCTTCTGTCTGGCACTTATAAGCATTGAGATCTCACATCATGAGCTATTTTAGCTCTCAGAGGTTTTCCTTTACCTTTTGGGGAAAAAGATGATAATAAAAGCCACCTTAAAGAATTCCTCTGAGGTTCAAGTGCGAAAAATAGACAAACTTACACAGAAAATATGAGACACATAGTAGGTTTAAATTCCTTCTACATTCTATTCTCTGAAATCTCCAAAAGGCTAGATCTACACCTACAGTGTAGATGCTTACAGCCTTTCAGATTTGTTTTCTGTGGGAATATCTTGTCTCTGTTTTAGTTGACCCTCTGGACACTTGCCTATGTCACATGTCGTGCTTTGCAGTGCCTCATGAGGAAGTGGGCATCCATGCTGAGGTAACTATCTGTTTGCATGTAGGTGACATGTCTAAGTTCACACACCATTGCTAGAGAAATATGAAATAAATCCAGTGTGACCTCATTAAGAACTTGATTTTAGTAACCATTAGGTTGGCACTTACCATCAGTGTGTCCTTAATTCTTTCAGTCTGCATACATGACCAGCTATGAGGTGCTTGAAGTCAAAGAACACAGAAGAGAAACGTGTAGGAAGAAAAATGAAAGAATGTCACAGAGCCACCATGTGAAGGAGACTTGAGACAGGTGATCAGTGGATGAAAGTCAAAAGGGGGCTTGGGTGAAATCGTTGTCACCACTTGGCAGAACTTGTGAATTTGTCAGAACCTGGCAACCAGCATAGCACATTAGGCAAAGTGAAGTTAAAAGTAATTACTATAGATTAGAATATTATTTCGTTTGCCAGAATTTTGTCCATCAAATGCATATGGAAGGAATAAGAGGTGTTCATATGACAGGATTACAAATTATTAGGGCCATTTTGGAGAGGATCCTCAAAAGTTTAAAAATGAATCTAAGGAGTGATTCATGCTACTTTTGGGTATATATGTAGAGGGACACCAACCATCCCACATTTATTGCCACACTACTCAAAATGGCTAAGATATGAAATCAGTGTAGGTTCCCATCAAGAGATTAAGAAGCAATGCAATATATATATATATATATATATATATATATATATATGCATCATGGAATAGTATTCAGCCATAAGAAGAATAAAATTCTGTAATTTGCAACAAAATGGATGGAGCCAAAGGACATATGTTACATAAAATAAGTCACAAATATAAAGATAAGTTCTCTCTATTCTACTGCATACGTGGATGCTAAATAAAGTAAACCTGAATATAGAATATGATTTCTACAGATTGGGAGGGGTGCAGGGAGAAAGAAAGGGTGGATAATAGAAGGCCAAATGTGATTAGTGAATGTGAAGAACTATCCAACTAAACCCCTCCTAACATGTATTATTGAGAAAAGGCCATCAAAATAAAATCATATATCATAAATTTTAAATGATAAATATAAAAATGTATATAAGAAATGGTAGAAATGTACCCAGACTTCCACTCAGATAGCTTCACTTCTCTAGGAATTTGTGAGCTATAATTAAACCTATGAAAAACATTATCTATAAGACTGAAACAGATTACAAGAGTTTAATTATCTCTGAAGATATTGAAGGGTGTTGGTAAAGAAGCAATGTGTTAGTGGCATAAATTTAAAGTTAAGAAACATTTTGAGTGGATAAAGAAATTGAGAAACATTTTGAATGGATAAAGAAACATTTTGAGGACTTTGAATTCAAATATATTTAAATGATAAGATTATTATTTTTAAAACACCTGCAGTGATGCCACATGAAACAGGCAAAAATCTCAAAATATTTTACAATTTTTACTCATAACTACAGTAAGAAACAATTTGGAATTTTAATAAAATTAATTAATCTTATTAAAATTATTCCCATGAGGTGCTTCCCAATTGTTTAATAAATTAACATATACTCATTCAATTTATATCCATCATGTACTTACTAAAGCCTGGAAGTGGAAAGAATAAAGAAATATAAAGAGAACTAATTTGAGTTAGTTATCCCACTACTGGGTACATATCTAAAGGTAGTAAAGTCATTATATCAAAGAGTAACCCGAGTTCCTGTGTTTATTGCAACACTAATAACAATAGTGGAGTCAACTCCACTATCTATTTATTTATTTGACTATGGATAAATAACAAAGAAAATATATGCATACACAAAAGTATATTAGTTGGTCATAAATAATGATCTCCTGTCATTTACAGCAACATAGATGAAACTGGAGAATGTCATGTTAAAGAAAATACACCAGGCATAGAAGGACAAATTATACATATTTTCATTCATATAAGGAAGCAAAAGTTGATTTCATAGAAGCAGTAAAGTAGTCATAATTAGAGGTTAGGAAGAGGAGGGGGCAAGAAATATAGAAGGAAGATTATTTTCTAAAGTACAGTTAGATAAGAGAAATAAGTGCCAGTGTTATGCAGCACAGAAGGGTGATTATAGTTGCAATTTATTATATGTTTTATAAAGCACTGGAAGAAAGGAGCTCAGAGTTCACAAAGAAGCAATAAATGTTTAAGGAGATAGAAGTGCTAATAACCTCATTTCATCTTTACACACTATATCACTATATCAAATTAACACACTGTATCCCAAAAATATATGCAATTAAAAATAGAGTAAAATAATTTGGAAAGTGAAAATAAAGATGAATGATATCTAGAGCTCCAATACAATACCAGTGTGACCTAGGGAGGGAAATGGTTCATCTTTATAGAGTAAGGCAACTCAGATTAAAACAGAATGCCCAGAAGGAAGTGATTTTCAAGTTAGATATTTAGAAACAATAGAATTTGATTGAGAGATGGTAAACAAGAGAATCACAAACAAGGAATCTGGAGGACCAGACTAATAGATAGGAGGTAGCTGGGTATGTTCTTATGTGCACTCAGCTTGAAATGCTAATGCCTTGCTTTAGAAGGGAACATTGCATGTACTGAAACTTATGGGTGAGAAGGAACCTGGTCCTCGTGGGCTTTAAAGCCCACATCTAGAACTTTTGATATCATCCCTTGAATAGAAAACCCCAGAAGAACTCATGCAAGACAGGGAGGAATGCACATCATGTAGATTACTCCACTATCTACACAGACACTGTGATTAAGAGAAGCATCTTGTGAGATATTAAGGAATTGGAAAGTAATCAAATAAGACCCCTCAGGCATCCTTTTAGAAGGCAGCCATCCTGAAAACCTAGTGTGAAATGAATGATTTAGATCCTCCAGTCAGTAAGGAACAAAAGCTTTCTGTATAGACTTTATGGGAATTGTACTCAGATTCTCTAGAAGAGTTGAGGTTCACATGGCACAAAATGGCATGGCTAATGCACACTTAGATGTCTGGGTATCTTATGTGATACATTTTGTGTAATCAGAATTTCAAGATACAGAGAGGCAGCAAAGATAATTTGGTTTGATCCTTTGATGTTTGACTGTTTTTTTATATAAAATTCCTGTCCAATTTCTGTTTGTTTATGTATAGTACCAGGGAATTCATTATTTACCCACCAAATTAATAGTACTATTTAGAGCAGGGAGGCTGGAGGGACAGAAGGGGCAGGCATAGGATAACAAGAACAAAGGAATTTAGCTCTTGGAGGTGATTGGATACAACAGACATGGCAAGGATGAGAGGCAGGTTGAGTCAGTACAGTGGTGTGTAGGAGTGGCTGATTGACCACTTAGAAGTATGTGGAAACCCCAACATATGGAAAAGAAGTGTGTTAACATGGTGGCAGGAGTCACTCTGAACAGACGTCAGCATATACGTCATCTGGATTACAATGCAAAGCACTGAAAAGTGAGGTTACAGGACTAGGTACTCAAGGAGTCTGGTTGAGCCAAAGTATTTAAGCTACAGGCTAATGTTGCAGACTGTGGCTACAGACTGATCACAGATTGAGATCACAAGTAGGAGACTGACTAAGGAAAGGATCAAGAAAGAGACCATAAAGTAAGAGAATATTTGGAACCTGGGCTTATGAATGATGTCTATAGACATACAATGTAAGATTTTAAAAAGCAAACTTTGGATAAGACCGAGACAGATGAAAGGCAAGGGAAGTATATGGGAGTATTGTATTCATGATTGAACACTTGGTGAGTAGTACTTAATCCAATGCCATGTAGTATGTGCCATCAAATATAACTCAACATTTACCTTTAGTGAGCTTGTAGGGTACCTTGTTTATGAATAGCTCCTGTGGCTGGAATTTGACTACATGCAAACTTGGTTTGCTTTAAATCCCATTGTGAATTCTTTGCACGTACAGGCCTCTCCCAATTTCCCTGCTGCTGTTTTAATTTTGAAAATGTGAAAATGTTGCACAAAATAAGCTGTCTGATTATGGGCATTTTAGCAGTGGGGGGAGGCGTGTGTGTGGGAAGGGGGTGGTGGTGTGCAGAGCATTCCTGAACTGATCTTTTTAGGAAACTGCAGAATGAAAAACAAAAGACAGATTTTCAAACTAGATTTCCTCTCTGAGAGAACATCCTGAGACATCACTATTAGTCATAGATACATAATTTAAGGGTTCAAAAGAAGTGTCAGAAAACAATTTTCATGCCAATTTTTCAAACTCAAAATGGAGGGATGAAAAATATAGGAGGCACAGAGGTCTTGAACATGCATATTTGTCAGGCTTAATGGCCCAGAGACGCAATTATAAAAATCTGGTAATTGGGCACTAACTTTATGAAGGCACCTGACATTAAATCAACTTGGCAGATGAGAGTTGGGGAGCTTAGTTTTGAGCATAAACTCATTAAAAAGCCGTTTTTAAGGTCACAGCTAATATAAGAAAAACAGAAACATGTGAGGTACTTACAGGAATAGGTCTCAAGAGAAAAATCAAGATGGAAGCAAAGCAACCTATATTCACTGTTTCCCCCTCTTCTGCTTCTCCTTGCATCTTACCTTTGCTTTCCTTACCACACATATGCGTACACACAAACACCCCCCACACACATAAGCACACACTGTCAAGAGAACTGTCTTAGCTCTGCTAGCATAGTCATTGAACTAATCACTGAACATTAAGAACTATCAGAAGATAAAAAGTGGTAATGCATTGACATAAGAAAAGCAGAAAATGTAAGGAATATCTAACCTAACTCTCTAATTGGAAAGCTGGTAAGCGTTTCAATTTCAGCACCATTCAAACTTAACTCATGCTTTCCCGTCACAAAACTTGGTCCTGTTTCCCCCAAGGTTTATATAAATAGGACTAATAGCCATCCATATGTGCAAATGAGACACTTAGATAGTATGTTAATCAGTTTTTCATTATTGTGACAAAATATGTGACATAAACAAATGAAAGGTGGAAAGATGTATTTGGTTTATGGTTTCAGAGGCTTCAGTCCATGGTTATTTGCATTCCCTCCTTGTTCCCACTTAAGCTAATTTTCCCACACTATATAGACCTAATAATGCTTTTAAGATGAATCTTCTCATCCTCTTAAAATCAATATCATAATGCTCTTCACTCTGTCCTAGTGCTTAAAAAACTCCTTCAACAACTTTTCATTGCTCTTAAGAAAACAATAAAAATCCTTAATGGATCTACATATCCTTTTCTAATAAGACCTTCACCTATCCCTGTGGACTTTCCTGTGCCTCTCTCTTTTTCTACTGTATTAGTGTTTATTCTTAGATTAGTATAGACCATTAGATTTGCCATTCTTCTATCTTCAAGACCTTCCACCTTTCTTTCCTGTTGAGTGGAAGAATTCATTTTATTCCTTAAAATTCAGGGCGATTTCCATATCACATAGAAATCAAACTTATATCTGCAAAGAAGATTTATTAGCAGGCTGCCTTCAGAAATATATCCCTATTCTAAGACTCCTTGATATGACTTTTATTATTGTTGAAATTAGTTGTTTAATAATTATCTACACTGCTAGATCTATGAATTTCATTAATGGAAGAAAAGATGTCTTCAGTTAACCAATGCATCCTCAGAGACTGAAGTATTTATAAAATAAGCAAGTGAATTCTGCGTATGACTTTTGATCTCTTGGAATCACAAGGGATTATTCTGAAGAAAGAGAAGAACCTATTATAAATGTGAGATTCAGAGCTTGCATTCCAAAAATCAACTTCCTGAATGTGAATGGAGAAAAAACAGAGGAGTCTAGCTGCTTAAAACCTTAATAAAATAAATTACTTCTGGTTCTACTTATAAAGAAGTGACTTTGATCTTGGAATTCTAAAGAGAATTAAATTACCCAGAACAAGAAATTGGTACTTCTGTTCTACTTAGTATTGTGTATGTTGATCCTAAAATATTTTAGTCCTGTCTGGGACCTTATATAGTCCAGAGTTGAGAACAGAAAATGCCAAGGAAGACTGGAAACTATGAAGAATTGTTGAAGAAAGTGAAGAAATACTTGGGAACTCTGTTTAAAAATATAAACAACTTTCATCTTTGTAATGAAAGTGGCTATATCACCTAGAGAAAAAAAAGACAAGATACAGTGGATGAATTTTAAATGGAGGCAGGTGATGGCTTTCTATGGGGACAAAAATTGTCACTAAACATCCCTAACTCTGAAATAAGCCTTTTCTCACATTGAAAAAAAACATTGTATAATCTGTATTGTCTATTGGTATAATCCGCAAACCTAGAAGGTTATGAACTTCCTCCACTTGGATTGGTCAAATATAGACTTGCTAATCATGTAGTGATGATAGTACAGGATTTCTGGAGATCAGAGCTATGATGGTATTTTGTTCACATTTAACTAATTTTTATTTGAAAAGATACGGTGCACCGGGAACTGTTTTGGACTTGCTCGAAAACACCAACTTATTTATGTTATGTGACAGTCCTACAAGGCAGATGTTATGGTCTGTGTCTGAGTCTCCCCACAAATCCTCATGCAGTCATGGAGTGAGGTGGCCTTTCAAAAATGCCTGACTCTAGTGTTTGTGATTGGTTCATTGTCTAGTGCTGGAATTGCCAGTGTGGGTGCTGCACTCACCCTTGGGTGGGTAGGTTGCATATAAGGTAGAGAAAGTGACTCACTCTTCCATTTTGTCTTCTGCCTTTGGTATCTGTCACAGCCCCCCTGAATGTTTGCCTTCAGACACTTCACTTTGCCTTGGAGCCAGCTGAGTATGAACTGAGTATGAACTGAAACCTCCATAACTGTAAACTACATAAGCTTTTCCTTCCTTCATTTTGGGTGTTGGGTATTTTGTCTCAGCACCAACAGAAAAGTAACCAAGACAGGATTATATATATATATATGGTGTGTGCGTGTGTGTGTATGTGTGTGTGTGTGTATGTGTGTGTGTGTGTGTGTGTGTGTGTGTGAGAGAGAGAGAGAGAGAGAGAGAGAGAGAGAGAGAGAGAGAGAGAGAGAGACTTCGGGGATGACTTCAAAATGGCACAGCTGGCAGATGAACCTTCTCAGATCTTTTTTTTTTTTTAATAACTCTTACAGATCCTTCCAAGGTTTGTGTACTTTATTTCTACCAATGAGGCTTGACACTGAACACAGCCAGTATATTTAGAAGTCTAGGCACAATGACAATCCTTTCTCACAACTGGAAAAAAGGCAAATGTATTCAAAGTGGGTCATTTCTAATTACCAAATGTAGCACAAATTTCCAAGAATCAATATAAGAAAGTAATGGTGGCAGGGAATTTGTGTTATACAGAATGGTGGCTTTCTAATTTAACATTTTTTTCTATTTCAAAGGAGTAAAAGTACAGACTTTACAACTAAAGAAGTTATGACTCAAATCACTGAAGGGGAAACATAGAAAATTATGATCAAAACTTTTTTATGTTCATAATTATGCTAAAAATAAGAGCTCACAACAGCTAAGGAAAATATGAGCCATGGATTTTGGATTTTAAGTTGACAGAGTTGAAGAGGAAATGTGAATATTAGTGTAGGTAAAGACAGGAAAAAATAGAGTTAATATCTTAATGCAACAGGAAAAGTAGGAGAGCTATTCTGTGATAACTAGAATTTCAAGGAAATAAATGAATAAATAAAGCAAAGAATAATTGGCCAATAATATGAGATACTAAAATCCAAAACTATCATCAAAGATATAGACTCAGCAATGGATATATAAAAATATAAAAAGGCATGAACAGATTGTACATGGCAAAAATGAGGTAAACATTGCTTAGGAACAATGCATAAAAGCTCTAATTGGTGAAAAACATGTAGCTCTTAGAGCCTTTATGAAATTATAGCACCAACAGGGTAGCCCCAAAGGCACTGATTAGCAAGACACTCAGAGAAATCTGAGATAGTGCTGTAATCGAGTGGGCAAAGAGAGTGGGAGGTGTTGTATTCTAGAAGGTTTGTTTTTTTTCTTTCTGCAGGATGAAACCTATTTAAAACACTGTAGATGGATTTGGGGATCATACTATTTAGGGTTAAAACTCCTTGTTGCTGTGTGCTCTTTTCCAAGTTTCCTATTCCTTGAACCACAGTATTTCTTCTGTTGAGAGAGAATATGGTGAATACCTGCTCTGAGGTGTTGTCCTAAGTATCTGACCTGAAAGATGCATATAACAGGGGAAGCGCTTCCCTCACTACAAGAAAATCATTGCAGCGGCAAAAGAGGTTGGTGTAGTGGAGTCACTGCAAAAATGAACTAGGAAGATGGAAAAGGGTGTTGTAGGTACAAACACACACTGATTCTTTTAATCCTCAAAATTATCCTATGAAAGTGATAATTTCCCCAAACTTTAAGAAGGTAAACAGAAGTATAGAAAGCTTAAATAAAATGCCTTAGCTCTTTCCATTAATTATAGGTAAATATGGACATCTAGCTCCATTTTCCTCACACAAAGGCACTGTTCTCCCTATATCAGTAAATTACGGTTTTCTTTCATCTCCACTCCATAGAATGAGAGAACATCCCCAGATACATAGGTATCTTAGGAGTCCACGAATTTCCTGCTCTAGTTTCTCCATCCTTCCATCCCAGTAAATATGCCATATAACTGAAGCTCCAAAGACTCCAAGAGCCACTAGGTGCACAAAAGGGAAGCAACAGACTAGTGCAGAGCCCTGGGAGACTCATACTCCATCTTCCCATCCGTTCAGCCAGAGGATCTTTAATCTAGTTAGAAAACTTCAGCCCCAGATGAACGTGGGCAGCCTTTAGAAATGTATTTTCAGGAAGGGAGGTGTCAGGATAGATTCATGAGAGGTATTGCATGCCTCACAAATCACCCTGAATATTTCATGTACATTAAAAAATTAGTAGACAAAACTGGAGTGGTGGTGTATAATTTACCCAGACTCGCTGGATGTTTTCGATACAGAGCAGGGCAGAAGATTTATCTGTGGGCACATTAAGCTGAACAAGGAAGAAAATGCATTGGCTCTGTATTAGTGCCCACCAGAGAGGGTAGTGAAAGAGTTGCTTTGTGGTGAAGGGTAAATATGGGTGTAACAAAGAAAAATATTAGCTCCATTTTTCTTTATCTTCTACAGAGTAGAAGTTTCTGCTGAGTTTCTGCTCTCTGAAAAACAAGATAGCGCTGCTCATGTATGAATGAATTTAAAAGGTATAAACAAGGGAGTTATATGGCCTAATTTGGAGGGGTCCAGCGGGAATCTTCCTCCTTGCAGATAAAGAGATCATATTTGCAGCAGATATGCCACCAAGCAAGAAAATGAATTTAATAAGAATATCACTACTATTTACAAATATAGACATATTGGTTAAATACATTGAAAAAGAGAAAGAATTCACAGCCCGGGACCTTTTTTTATGTTTGGAAAAACATTTAGTATGTGATCCTCATCTTGTGCATAAATGTAATATGAGTTTATAGTAATTCAAACCTCTGAGTTATATTTAGCTAGGGTTGAAAGGGTTTGAAAATTCAGCCTTGAGCTACATTTACTGGCTGAGAAATCAGTGTCTTGCATTTATTTTCTAACTTTTTAGTTTCTAAAATTCTCAGAACTTGGCTCCAGTCTCTCTTTTTTTCAACTGCCAATGTGCCCCAAGTTGGTATTACAAGGACACTCATTTACCTGCAACTCTGATTAATGGCTGGGTTTCTATCAGCAATGAAAAGGAGCATTTCTTCTGCTAATGGAAAATCATACAATAACGTACAAATTTATTTTTTTCTCCATTTGATACTTTGGCTTTCTTGCACATGGATATCTTTTCTGAGATTTCGTGTTGGCGATGAATTCAGAGTTTACCGACATACATTTGCAGCATGCACAGATTGATCTCCACAAATAAACACTAGTGAAATTGGGTGTGATTATGGGGAGGTCATGAGTTGGGGACTTTGCATGTACTCTCAGCTCCGTATAAGCTGGTCTCCTTGGAATCTACCTTAATTTTGAAATTAAAACAAGAATAATGTAGAGTTACTTTTTTAGAACTGCAAAGAGTCAAGGAAGGAGAAAGGATTCACTAGAAAGGAAGGTAGAGCGAGAAATACAGATGATGAATATCACTCTGTTCAGGTAAGTGCAGTGATAGTTTGGGCCTCTGACTTACCCACCTTCCTGGGCATATTCACAGATTGTTTCATTTGAGTCACATAACATATCTGCAACTATATTTGTCAGCTTTTCATAGCTATGATAAATACCTGAGAAAAACAACTTAAGGGAGAAAATATTTATTCAAGCTCATTTTTCAGAAGTATTAGTCCATGGTCAGATGGCAGCAGGGTAGACACATTATGACAAAAGGGCAGAGCAGAAGAAAGGGGCTCACCTCATGACAACCAGAAGTCTTGCAGTATGAAGCAAGAGGCTGAAGAAGTGTCCTACCCCTCAAAGGCTTAGCCCCAAGGATCCACTTCCTCCAACTACACCCCATCTTCTGACAGCACAGTAAGCTATGAGATCATCAATAGGTTAATCCATTGATGAGATTAATTCCCTCACAATTTAACTGTCTAGTTAGAAAACAATTTAATAATCAAGACTAACCACAGCAACTTTTAAGTCCATATTGCAGATGAGGAAATTGATCCTCTGAGAGCTTTAATGACTTTTCAAAGTCATGATCTTTAACTAGCAGAATGGGGATCTGTTCATAGGATTGACTAGGTAAGCATCTAAATGCTGAGATTCAGGGGTCTCAAAAGACTGAGGTCAATCTCTTTAATAAATGGTGCTGGGAAAACTGGCTTTCCACACGCTAAGACTAAAATTGAACCTGTATCTATAACCATGCACTAAACTACAGTCAAAATGGATCAAAGATCTAAACATTAAAATAGAAACACCAAATTTATTGGAAGAGAAAATAGGTAGAAATGTTGAAGACATAGGTTTACGCAGAGAGTTCATGAACAAAACCCAGACTGCAAGGGAAATATTACAAAGAATCAATAAATGGCATCACACCTTCTTAAAAAGGTTTTGCACAACAAAGGAAATCACATACAGTGTAAAAAGACAACTCATATAGTGGGAAAAATATTATAGTCTGTTGTCCCTCAGGAAAAGGGTTTATATCTAGAACGTGCAAAGAATTGAAAAAAATCAGAGCTCCCAAATTCAAAGACCCATTCCAAAAATGGGCATCTGAAATGAATACACACTTCTCAGATGAAAAAATACACATGGCAAATAAATACATGAAAAAATGTCCAACACCACTGGTTATTTAAGAGATGCAAATTAACACAACACCGAGATTTCATATCACCCCAGAAAGAATGGCTATTATCAAAAAATCAACTGATAACAAATGTTGGCTGGGCTGTGGAGAAAAAGGAACTCCTCCACTGTTGGTGGGAGTGCAGACTGGGGCAACCACTGTGGAGATCAGTGTGAAGATTTCTTTAAAAACTAGGATTAGGGGTTTCAAATGACCTAGCTATTCCTCTTCTGGGTTTTTTAGCAGAAGAAGTAAAAATGTCATACCATGGTGATTTATGCTTACCCATGTTTATAGCAACACAATTTGTCATAGCTAAATTATGGAAACAACCCAGATGTCCATCAACTGAGGAATGGATAAAAAAGATGTGAGGGTTTTTTTTTAATGTAATGGAGTACTACTCAGCCATAAAGAAAGATAAACTAGAGACTTTTATAGGTAGATGGATACAACTTGAGACCATATTTATAAGTGAAATAAGACTCATGTGTGTAAACATTATATTGTCTCACTAGTGTGAGAAATCTTACAAGCAAATAAGGTCCAAAATGTACCACAGATATTGTGAATTGGGAAGAAATTATTCAAAAGAAAAGACAAACTGTGATGGGGAAAGGGCAAAGGAAGGAAATGAAAAAGAAAAAAACCACATTTATACAGAAATAGTTACAATAGTCATGTAACTAGTTTCATTAGTTCATTGAAAAGAAAGGCTTATGCTAATATTGCTTAGACAAGACACCCTGTCTGTTATGTTGTCCTCTGAACAACTGTGACGAAGATAACAATATGCAATATATTCATTATCATCACTATCCTATGAACCTATTTTTAACCATGCTTTTTTGTGTGTGTGTGGTACTGGAGATCAAACAGGTGCTTACACCACTGAGCTAAATCCCCAGCTCCTAACCTATTTTTGAAACACTGTTTCATTGTTATTTTGATTTTTTTCTTCCCTTTAAAAATCAAGAAAAAATGTCTGGTGATATAATTCAGTGGCATAAGTGCCTGTCTGGTAAATGCAAGGTCATGAGTTTGATTCCTGGTACTCCCCCCAAAAATTAAGAAAAAAGGCTGATGTCTAGGTAGATATACAAGCAGCCAGGGGAATGGAGGAATGTGCTCCTTCCTTCCACCTACCTGATTTCTTCTTTCTCCCCTGGTATGAACTCAGTACTCCTTTTGTGGATATGGGAAATAAAATGAGATGAATGAGACTTAAATTGTTATAAAACTATTAAAGAGAAATCTGTCTTAAGTTTATTACCTGAGGGCCCAGTAAAAAATGGTCATCATAGAGGTGGATTTTTAAATAAAGGTTGAAACAAATTATACCCAGATCCCTAGGGATGCTTCTAAATAATCTTTTCAAACAGGAGTCATTCAGTGAGATGACCTGCTGACCTCAATGCCTATTAGTTTTATGTCAAGATATCCAATGCCCAGCAAGGCTACAGAATCTGCATCCCTTCTGTGGATACCTACTGTCTTCAGGGTCTGGCACCACCTCCCTCAGAGAAACACATTAATCTTGGGGGAGAGAGAATGAGTGCTTTGTTTGAAACTAGGGACACTCTTAAATTTTCTGCCATTGAAAATATATCTGAGAATATTTTACTTTAGCAAACATGTGCATATCTAATAATCTCCATCTCCAGCATATTGTACTCTTGGTTAAATCCCTGAAAAGCTTGTCCTGGCTTCCACGATGAATCATCCTGTCTTCAACATCATTACTCAACTCAGGTTGATATGTTCTACTGACCCTTGCATATATCCAAGAGTGCACAGTTAAAGAATATCTCCATGTTAAGACTTTCAGATCCACTGCAAGAGAGATACAAGTTTGCTTCCATGAAGTCCTGTGTCCCTTCTCTCAGCAACTCGACATGCAGATTTTTAAGTGCCTATGGGTGAGTCTACCACACTGGAATATTTTTAAAGTTAGGAACTGATGAAGACAGCACCACCCTGTGCTTGCTGTTTAACAACTGGCAAGGAGACTGCAAAAGTTGCGTGACTGAAAGATAAATGAGTGAGTTAATGGAAATCTTGTTCTATCTACAAAAAAAGCAGAAACTTTCCCTATAGCCAATGCACAGCCCTTCATGTGCATGTTCCCTGTCTCTTTCCCACTCTTCTGTAAGGTCTCAAATCTCCTCATCCTATGAAGGCCCAAACTAGAATGTAGTATGCTTCCCTGATGAATATATCACCTGTAATAATTCACCTTATGCCTGTTTAGTCAATGAATCAACTTTGATGGACTCTTCAATGGATGTGGAAACTGATAGAAAAATGTTCTCAGCAAATTCTGTATCAGGTGAGACAGTTTGAGTGGGATGCTGTATATTCAGCAATCCTGAGCAAGATGAAAAACAGCAGAGTGAGATTTTATGACATTAAAGGGGAAGTGTAGGTGGATAAACTTCATCACAAAGGAATGGTAATAGAGATTCAATACACATGTTCCAGCCAGCTGGATGCCTAGAGGGTTTGCCTGCTAACAGGTGAGGGGAAATCATCTCGTCTACCTGCCTCAGTGGGGTGCCTCCTCTCAAACTCAGATTTTGGAGACCTACCTGTAAGGTGAAATGGAGACACTGAGAGACCAGAAGTGGCAACCACCAAGGTAAATTCATCATCTGTCCTTATCCTTCTAGAGGTAGATACTTCACATCCTTGAGCTTCCAAGGCTCTTGAAAACCACTTTCCAAAAATATCTGTCCAGGTGTGTAAGGATGAATACAATCTACTGCATCATTCTGTCTACCTCTGTCCAAGAAAGGCACTATTTCTAGATTTCAGGCAAGATACTTGATCTTAGTCCTAATAACACATTATAACTGCATGGATTTTACTCATATGCTCTTTACTGTCATAGTTTTGTTAACCTTCATATTTTGCAATAGAAGAAACATCGTGCTTTCTTTACAGCTGGGCAAAATGAGGCTTAGGAAAATGTAATGCTTCTAGGAGGATGTCGTGGGAGGGAGATGATAGTAAGTCCTGATTCCTAGCTCACCTGGCAACCACAGCGCAGCTTCTCTTTCTTGTGTATCACTTAAAATTCTTCACAATCAGCCAAAAGATTTATATTTTTTATTACCTTAGCAGCTTCTTCCAAATAAATCTTTTTTCCCTAGCACAAGGAATAAATTTAAAGGAATATATTAAATTAAAAAAATGGACTTGCAATGCAAGATTTTGCTTTGACCCTAATATCTCCCTCTGATTCCTTTCTGTACACATAGTTCTTTATCAAACGTGATTCACTTTCTCTGGAAACAAGATGAGACTGGAGTCATGGCCAAAAGTAAGAATTGAGGGGTGGGTATGGTGCTATCACAGTACAGAACTAGCAAGTGAATAATGACTGAGAAATTTCAGGCAGCAGACCACTAATTGCTGATAGCTTCCTAAGAGTAGAAAATTTTTGGCAGAAAATAATCTTTAATAAAATTACACTGAGAAATGTTTTGAAGAATGAATTTTGAAAATTGAGGTCACTGCTGCTTTTGCATTTCTTTTACAATAGGGAGAATAAAAACAATCTGATTATCATCATAGACTTTTGCTAGATCATTTTGGCTCCACCTGTAGACTCAGATTTTTCTTCCAGGCTTTTGAAAGTCTGTTCCTTGGGCAACTTTAAAATAAACATCTACATAGATACAGATGCACACATATAGGCACGCACTGCATTTCTTAGCATGTGGAATACATTTCTTACATGAACTTAATCTCAATAGAGTGTCATAGGAAAGTTAAAATGATAGGCTTTGTGTTGTAAGCTATTTTGCTTCAAATAATGCACAATTCACATGAAACATTTTTTTTGTACCAAGAATCAAACTCAAGAACTCACACTTCCCAGGTAGCCACTGTGCTACTGAGCTATATCCCAAGCCCAAAACTACTTTTTTGGAAAAAGTATGATATAATTGTTTTCACTCAGTGAAAATACATAATAATCTAAAAAAATTTTGGAACTATTATAAAAAATAAAGAAAATAAAAACCACACATATTCTTACCTCTCAATTAGTTGTTTATAGTTTGATAAATTCTATCATTCTTTCCTTAATTTATTTATCTTTTTGCTAAAAATATGATAGTATTTAGCATTTTATGTATTTTCTTATTTCTTTTAAGCATCTCTGATATCAGGCTGGGGATTTTGCTCAGTGGCATAAGTGCTTGCATTGCAAGTGCAAGGTCATGAGATCAATCCCCAGTGGCAAAAAAAAAAAAAAAGAGAAAAGAAAAGAAAAAGAATATCTGATATCCAATTTCTCATATTGATAAAATTTGTCTTAAATATTTTTAAAGTTACTTGATATTTCATTATATAGTTAGTATTGTTCCTTTATGTTGTAAATGGAGGTTCCTTGAAGATATGTCTTCCTAAAAGAAACATATAAGCAATGTAATTTTGAATTTAATTTGGAAGACAAATATACAACATCATTAAAATTTGAAGCCAAAATCATTTAAAAACTCAAGTGCCTAACCATATTGTCTCATTTTGAGATGTAAAAACCCCACCCCAAAGAAAAGAGACTTTTCTAGGTTTACAAATTGAATAAATGTTAGAGAGAAATGTTGCACTGAAATCCAAGTGATCTTCCCATCTCCTTATACTTCTTGTGGAATTTATTTCCTTCCAACAAAATGACACCCCGGTCCACATTTTGAGAAGGATTACCTGTGAAACTAGCACCTGTGTCCCCACAGGAAGAAAATATGGTACTAGATGGTGAGCCAACATAGGAAAAAAAATCTGTTGTTTTTTCATGTCCAAATAAGGTCTTTCACCAAAACAAATTAGGTAGTACTCTGAAAACACCTGGAAAAATGTTTCAGATGCCAATCTCAGAATGACTATCAACAATACCCTACTCTGGGACTTCTCACACACTCCATATCTAAGAATGCTCACTGCAATGTTCAAACAATACTTACTTTACTTAGTTCTTGGGTTAGTTCATTTTTTTGTTTCTATAATAAATCGCTTGAGGCTGGAAAGTTTAAAAAAGAGTTTTGTTTATTTTCAGTTTTGGAGGCCAGAAGTACAAGATCCAGAAGTACCATGGATTCAGCCTCCAATGAGCACCTCCCTTGGCTGTGTCCCATCATAGCAGAGTAAAAAGTAAGACAGTACATGCGCAGACAGGAAAACAGAGAAAATCAGGGGCAGCATCACTCATTTTATCATAACTCACTGTCATGGGAACCAACTCACTCTACAGGAGTAGAACAACCACTCATGACAACTGGGAGACCATACCTACGGTCTCTAATTGAGGCTTTAGTCGATGTGCTGACTTGATCTTTATTTTCCAGAAGAAGTGGTTAGACACAAGCATAATGGTGTGCTGTTGTTTTCAGGTAGACTGTTTCTGTCTTTGAGCCAGCTATCCATTGATTGAAACCTCTGAAACTGTGAGCTAAAATAAATCTATTCTCCTTTAAAATGTGGGCATGCATTATGTATTTTATATCAGCAGTGGGAAAACTGACCAATATATTTTCCTTTTCTCCCAGCATGCACCTCCTTAACTTTCCACACCAAACATCCATCCTGCTCCCATGACTTTTTGCTCTGATAGCCCTCAAGTCTTAGTTCTGGAGAAAGAAGTCTTTCCACCAGGGGATACAAAAATGATACCATTAGACAGAAAGTAAAAATGGGCCACCATGTATTCCTCATGCCTCTTAAATAGCAGGTGGAGAAAGGAGTTACTGGCCTGCTGGAGTGACTGATCCTGACCACAAGGGAGAAATTAACTGCACAGTGGAGGCAGGAAGGATATATATGATATACAGGGGATCTTTTGGGGTACTTCTTAGTATTACCATAACCTGTAACTAGGACACTGGAAAAATATACTTCAGTCCAGGCAGAGCTAAATATGGCCCAGACCTATCAAAAACAAAAGTTCAGATCACTTCAACAGGTGAAGAACTAAGACAATGGGAAATGCTTATTGGAAAAAAGGAAATATGATATGGATAATATATTGGTCAGCTTTCCCATTGCTGAAATAAAATACCTAATGCATGCCCACATTTGAAAGGAAAATAATATTTATCTTGGCTTATGGTTTCAGAGGATTCAGTCAATTTCCAGATAGTTCAAAGGCAGACATATCCTCGTAGAAGGACATAATAGAGCTCCCTTCATGTCAGCCAAGATGCAGGGTACTGAGGGAATGCTTTGGCCATAGATAAAGTAAACAAAGGTACAATCCCAGTAACACACCTCCAACTGGGGCCATCTCCTAACAGTAATGAACATTAGTGGATTAATTAACTGATGAGTATAGTAACTTCCTCTAATTCCAGGAGTCTCTAGTGTAGTCCAGTTAACAATTAAAGTTAACTGGCACAGATGGTGGAATGAGGTTATTATAGATACCATTATATCATACCAGTATACTATTTCCCTTTATGAACAGTATCAGTTAAGATTCTCTAGAGATATGGACCCATTATGGTGTACACATACATAAAAATAGGCTTATTATAAGAAATTGGTTGCTATGACTATGGAGATAGGCAAGTCAAGATGTGTATAGGTTGAGTAAAGAAACTGAAGATCTAGAAAAGTTGACAGGTTAGTTCCCAACTAGGTCCAAAACTCTGAGACCCAGGAGAGGCAGTAGCGGAGTCCCAGTATGAAACCAGCAGGCTGCAAACTAAGAAGACATCATGTTTCCATGTATTGTGTGAGGGAAGGGAAAAACCCGCTGTCATAGTCTGAAGGCCACTGGGCAGAAGAAATCTCTCTTACTTGGAGGAGGGTCAGCCTTTTTCATCCATTGAGAGCTTCAAGTTATTGAATAAGGTCCACCCACACTACACAGGGCAACCTGCTTTCTCAGTTGCTTTAAAGATTTATACCTTAATCTAACTTAAATAACCAAACCTTATCTTAATCTGGTACATCTTTCTGGTGCCTAAACCTCCTCTTAATTTTACCCTCATTGAAATATGCAGAAGAAAATTTGACCAAATATTGAGTACTCCATGGCCCAGTCAATTTGACAAATAAAATTAACCATCACAGTATATTATAATATCTGTCATAATGGAAACTCAAAAATGGTGGATATTGGTTATTATCATTATTTTTAATATATTGACTCACTTTATTGAAGTCATTAAATGCAAGCCACTGATAAATACATTTTAGAGGATTATAAATGATACCTTAATTGAAACCCTAATGCTGGCTAAATTGGGTTTTGTCACCTGTAACCTTAAAATCATATGCATTGTGCTTGCTAAGGTGCCATATGCAGACTTTTGGGTAATTTTTTGCAATAAGATTCATCTATGAGTCACCTGTAGAACACACTTTAAAGGTGATAGTTAATAGTTTCTATGCATCTCTATTTATATACATATGACTGTACATCTGGGTCTGCACAGATACTCAGACACACATAATCCTAAAGGCTTTTGATAACTGCAGAATAATTTAACCAACTTTATGAATTTAATTAAGCTTTTCACCACATGGTGTGTTGGAAGAGACAGCAGTTTATAGGAGGACTATAATCTAGAAAAAATCATATATTTTTAGAATTGGGGACCAGGTCCACAGGGCTATGGGTACATTTTTCTTGTCAACAAAATAAATTTATTCAGCACTTGTGAATTGATAATAAGCCACCTTCTCCTAATAATTAATGATAATTAATCTTTGAAAGTTCCATCACTTACCTGGCCATCTTTGGCTGACAGGGTGGAATGTTAATGGCAGAGAAGACCTTCCTCCGCTCTCCCAAGGTCCCGTAAGGTAGACAACACTATTTCACATCTACACATCCAACAGAATTTTAGACAATGAAAACATGGGTTGTAATGATGGGATGCTTTTATCCCAAAAGGACTAGTAGACCAGAGGCCAGAATGAGACAGCTCTGGTGCCTAAAGACATTGATTTCAGCACAATCTTTTTTTTCTCACTTGTGTAAACTCAACTTCCTTCATCTGTAAAATCTGTGAATGATAATTGCATTATTAATTAACATTTTAAATTCAGTGTGCTATGGACTAGCAGGGGGGAACACAAGTCTTCTTATCAATCAGTCAGCCATGCACTAACTCTGTCTTTTTACTAGGCAGTATCTGTTGTGCATCTTAAGATGCTAACATAGACCCTTAACATGCTCCACTTCTTTGGCTGTCTTAGGTCATATGACTTCTGAAACTCACAATTTAGACATCTGGGAAATAGATTACAAGTTGTTCATCAAGGAATGCCTTTGAAATCAATGCCTATGGGACAGAAGAAGGGGAAATAGGTGTGGAAGAGAGAAAAGACTGTGAGCTACAAAGCAGGCCAAATAACAGACTTAGCTTACCCAGAAGAGAGCCCTGGAACCAGAATCGGTATTATTCTGAACCAGGATCTGTGAGCCAAGTCATTACTCCTCTATGGTGACAAATCACTGTATTGGGATCTTCAAAATGTGTAATGGCCTTGACCAAGTTGGTTCTATGTAACTGAGAGAATTGTTGAAGGTTCTCAGAGTTGATGGTCATTTGCCAATGGCATTCCTTATTAGTAGGATCACTGGGATTTCACAAACAGGGAACACAGTAGTGCATGGGTATCTTACACATCCACATTTATTGTGTGCAGATTTTGCTTAGGCTGGTGCCTACTTCATTACTTTTAACCACAGGCCATCAGATAAATATTTATAGGCATATGTGCCAAGTGAGAAAACTGAGGCATGGTGGTTTGTACAAATAGAATTGTAATTCATAACCAAATAATGGAATCAATTTAAATGTCTCTTAACTGATGAATGGATAAAGAAAATATGGCCTGCCCCAAAATGGAATCTTATGTGATCATAAAAAAGATAAAACCCAGTCATTTGTGATGATGTGGATGAATGAGAGAGATAATGTATTCAGTAAAATGACCCAGACACAGGAAGACAAATACTACATGATCTCACTCATGTAGAACCTAAAAATGTTCCCATAGAAGTTGAAAATAGCCAGAGATATAGCTCAGTGGCACAGCACCTGTTTAGCAAGTGCATGGAGCTGAATTCAATTCTGGGTACCAAAAGAAAAAGGAGGAAGAGAAGGAGGAGGATGAGGAAGAAGAGGAGGAGAATGAGAAGGGGAGAAAGAGAAAAGAAAGAGAGGAAGAAGAAGAGGAATAAGAGGATGAAGAAGAAGTTGGTGAAAGTAGAAGATTAGTTATAAGAGGCTGGGGGGAGGAGAAAGAAGGAAAGAATCGGGAAAGGCTGGTCATTAGGTACTGAGTTATCTGAAGTAATGATGATGCACTGTAAGATCCACAAAAGTAGGTGAAAGATTTTAGAACATTTTTATGACAAATAAATGATAAATGTTTAAGGAGGCAGATATGTTCACCCTTACTTCAACATTGGACAAATATGCAATATATATGCATAATATATATATGCAAAAATCTTACATAAATTTAAAAATCTAAAGTAAATTTTGAATAAAAATACATTTTAAAGGGGCTGGGGATTTAGCTCAGCAGCATAAGTGCCTGCCTTGCAAGCACATGATGGTGAGTTCGATCCCTGGTACCAATGAAAAAAAAAAAAGAAGAAGAAAGGAAAGGAAAAAAAATACATTTTAAGAAATATTTCAGATTAAGTCACTATCCCTATTCAGTGTTAGCTGGAATGAGTGTAAGGATTTGTGACACTTTTAGCAAGTGGAGAGGTGACTCACAATAACCATCAGTGTTTTCAGTACTTACTGGTTTTTACATAGAGATTGCTTCTAGTTTCTTACATTTCAAATTCCATTTCTCAGAAGGACTCATTACAAATCATGACCCCACACTTCCCCCAAATGCATGATATTAATTATGTTCATGTATTTTGGTTCACAGAGTCTGCCGCTATCTTGATGATCTTGCTGAAGTTACTTATCTTCCCAGTGCCTTAGTTTCTCATCTGTTTTAATATTGATAATATAGAGATGATAATGGCACCTATCACATTCTAAGATTAAAAATGTAAATGCATAGTAATCACATTTGCAAGCATGTCTGGTAAAGGCTATGCAAATGTTTGTTAATTATTATTATTTGTATATATTGTTGATAAAATACTGCATTGTATCATCACTTCTGTTCATACATTGTAAGTTTTTGTTGACTGATTTTCTCTGGCAGATTTTGGTGATATGTGAATATACTTAGAGTTTAGTAGAATGCCTCATAGTAGTAAGTATCCAATGCTAGGCTATTAAACTGAATTACATTTCAATAAAAATAACCAACATTTCTCAATTATAAGCCATAAAAGTCATTCAAAATTGTTCATACATTATTTATAAATCATCCTAACCCAAGACACTATAATTTCTCTCTTCTTATTTGAAGTCAGAAAGATCTGGAAACATAGTCTAGCTGATGTTTGTTACTTACCTAGTTTGAACTTCCATTTCTACACTTGTGAAATAAAGACAAACAGCGTAATTACTTCATAATGTTATAAATGGATTTACATGAGTTATCTAAATAAACTAGTCCAGGTCATGCCATAGAGCTAATCCTCACCAAATGCTAGCTTTAATCATTGCAGTAACAGCCACAGCATTTTTCTTGTTATTGAATGTGCTACTTGCTGCTAAGATTAAAAAAATCAGAAGATAAATACCACAGAAGTTTTTCTTCTCTGTGACAAAATACCTGAGATAAGTAACTTACAGAGAAGAGAGGTTCGTGTTGGCTTCCAGCTGCAGAGTGTATGGTTACTTGGGCTCATCACTTTGATGCTGTGGTACTCTGAGCATCATGGTGGTAGCAGCGGGGGAGGTAGAGCTGTTCATTTCATGGTGGCCAGGCATCAAAGAGAAAGCTGGTTTTGTATAATGAAACCTGCCCCTCAAACCTATTAAACTGAGAGCCCATAAATGGATTAAGCCATTTATAAGGCCAGAGTCCCAGACTACAAACATCTCCCTAAAGCTACAGCTGTGAGCAAGTCTTCACAAGTACTTTCAAGGAACATCTAAGAAAAAAATCACAACAGTGTAGTAGTTTGGTTTTGTCAAATGCGATTTCATAACCTTGAAGCAAGGTATTTAACCCCGTTCGCCTTATTTTTTTCAGGTGTAAGGTGGAAAAAGCAATAATGCATATATCAAGGAACATTTTACGGTTAAATGAGGTCGCTGTCTGAAGCATTTCACATGGCTCTAATGTCTCGGCCTTGATTCACACTATCAACATGTGTGCAAAGCGGTCTTTGTGAAAATCGCAGTTGTTGGTGCAGGCTGTCTACAGCTGCACACAGCCGGCCTTCGGCACACCCAGGTGCCTTCCCATTCCCAATGCTGTTCCACTCTGAACAGATAAAACGGCGGCCCGGCCCCACATCCTGCAGGATGCGCCGGAGAATGTTAAATGGCACGGAAAACGCTCCGGCAAAAGCTGCTTTCATGAGACGCGCCCTGAGCGCCCGCTCCCAGGTCAAGCTGCGCGTGTGTGTCGGCGCGGGACTCTGATGGACTAGGTGGTCGTGCGTTTCCAGCTGACTGCGCTCGGGGTTTTTAATGAATTAAGTGGCTCACAGATTGGAGGTCAGTGTCAGTGTGTGTGTGTGTGTGTGTGTGTGTGAGTGCCAGTGTCTCCAATGACAAGCAGTTTTCATCCTTAAAAAAAATAAAAAAGAGTGGAAAAAAATGACAAGATGTAAAGACTCAGATTGTTCTGTGATTTGCACCAACTGGAGAAAAGCTGACTCAGACCCCGCCCAGGTGGCCGATGGTCCTAAAGGGCAGAGAAGAATTACAAACTGCAGGGCTTTTCTAGGTGTGTGTGTAGGGGGTGACACCTTGACTGGCATTAACAAAGACTAGTGTCAGCAGCCTGATTCTTAATGATGAATAATTGATATACATCAAAGCGGCTCTTACAAAGTATTTTTTTCTGCAGCCTCAAAGACAATAAAACAACAGCCAAAAGGCCAGGAGAGAATTAGCTTTGTTTTCTTTTTAACCACACCATCTTCTCATCTCTCCTCTCTCCCTGTTCCCTAACATCTGTGATGCTGAAATAAACTGCAACAGTATTTTATAAAAACATTAAATCCTTTTATTTCCTAGCACATACAATGGCAAACTCCTACTCGGCCTTCAAAGCCCAGCTTTAAAGCCACTTTTTTTGGAAGACAATTCACCAAACCCACATTTTCAGTGGTCTTTGCCCCGTGGGGTAAACCCACTTACGAATATCTTATGTCTTTGAATCCCAGGCTTAGATTTAAATTTTTCTTAATGTTAAATCAGAATCCAACACAAAGCCTAGAGTTACATAAGACACTCAACAAATATGCAAGAAATTGAAATGATTTGAATTCTTAAAATAAAAACTATACTTGAAGTGAAGCATTGGAAAGCTAATGTATATTAAGTCTATGAAAATGAGAATCAGATGAAAAGAGTACTTCCAGAGCCTCGCAAATATCACTGAGTATTAGTCTTATCATTTAGCCTTTACCAAGGACTCAAATCAAAGGCTCAGCAATGCAAGGCATGAGGAGATCTGTTTGGAGAGCTTATCAGCACAGTTTAGGAGGGCAAGTCCTTTAAAGGGAAATATTTGTCAGAACTGAGATAAAATTAAAATGGCAGAATCATGGTCTAGGTTATTTTTATAGTCTGTCTTAAAACATAAACCCCTTTCACTCCCTTTCTTTTTGATCAACATAAATGACAATGTCCTACAGATGTGCACACATCAAAATGCAGATGTTACCCACTTTTTATATTTCTCAACTGGGCTGCTGCCTCAATAAAATACCATTTCAATGTCAAGGGAGACCATATTTCCTTTGTGGAGTAAATGCTTGTAATCAAGGAGAAAAAATATATTTTAAAGCTAAATTCTCCTTATTCACTCGATTTATTTCAACGGATATAAAGTGGAAGGTGTTGTGCTAATCACAAAGGGAAGACCTGGGCTATGAGATGCAGATTTCACACTCAGAACTCATAGTCCAGCAAAAGGGAGACAGGCTAGGAAAGAATTTGTTTTATTGTTTTTCTCCTTTATGGATGAATAATGCTATGATTTGGCAGAAGGCATGGTGAGTGATTCTCCCCAGAAAGTTAGAAATGGCTCCCAAGAAGGGATGATTTTTAATCTGATGCTGGAGGGGCAAATTAAAGGATATTTTCCAGTGGGAGAAAGGCAGCTGGCATTCATCAGGTGCTCACAGTGCTTCTTGCAGGCTGCAGTTGCGGGAAGTGTGGATGGAATGTTCCAGATGGCTAGGGGACCTAATCCATGGCAAGGGATAGGCAAATACAGCCAGAGAAACCAGAAGCTATAATTGCTAAGGGCCTTGAATTAAAAATGAATAAGTATGGCATTTTTAAAGTTAATTTTATCAGTTCCTTGGGTGGTAGAATAGAGAAGTGCCTACTAATTAGCCACTGCTCTGCAGTGAAGCATGGCCTGAGTTCTTCTCTCATACCTTAGCCTCAAGCATCAGGCTTAACTCTGTGTCTTCCTGCTCTCACTGCACAAAGAGTCCCTTCTATTCCTCCTCCCAAGTGCATTCTACTCTTTACTTAAAACTTCACCCATTACCTGATGTCAAAGGACACCTACTCAAATGAGATGCAGGCTCTGCAGACTTTGAGTCTCCAGCTGACAGTTTGAACCAAGACTGACAAATGAAATGAAGAAAGATAGATCAGGTTACTGATGGACCTTGAAGCTTTCTGAAGGATGAATCAAATGCATAAAGGATTGGTCATAAAGATGTGAGTGAGAAGGGGGGGACAGTGAGGGGTTACCCAGAGTTTTTCATGAAATTAGCTCATTGTGTGATTTCGATTTAAGTGGAAACCTAGCTTGGTTCATCTGAAATGAATGTATTGTAACCAAAGATAATGGAACTATTAAAAATTGCAACCAGTCTGTTTAGGAAGAGGGGACGGAGGGAGATGATTTGAGCTGCAGCGGATGGAACCAAAAGATTGGGATGGTAATAAAGAAATATAAAAGTCTTTTCTTTTTGAGAGGGAAGGGGGGATATCAGGAATTGAACTCAGGACCTTGTGCTTGCTTAGCAGGCATCTATGCTGCTGAGGTATATCCTTGGCTCAGGAATAATAAAAGTCTTAGTTTATGCTTTATAATCAAATACTGTTAACTAAGTGGCTTATGAATAATAGACATCTAATTCTCACAGCACGGGAAAGCTGGGAAATCCAAGATCAAAGTGCCAGCAGATTCAGTGTTTTGTGAAGAGCTACTCTCTGTTTCACTGAGGTAACTTGTGGCAGTAGCCTTACATGGTAAAAGGAGTGAGGGGTTCCTCTTTGACCTCTTTCAAAAGGGCACTAATCCCACTGATGAGAGCCCCACCATCATGGCCCAATCACTTCCCAAATGTCTCACCTCCTTATATAATTTCTTTGAATTTAGAATTGCAACATATAGTGTTTTGTTTTGTTTTGTTTTGTTTTGGTGGTGGTGTTAGAGATTCGGCCCAGGGCCTTTGCACTAAACTACACTTAGCATTCTTTTCTTTTCTTTCCCTTTCCTTTTTCTTTACTTTTCTTTTTTTTCCCTTTTCTTTCCTTTTTCCTTTTTTCTTTTTTTTTAAACAAGATCTTATGAAGTCTTCCAGGCTGCACTTGAACTTGCAATCCTCCTGCCTAGGAACCAACACAATAGACATATTACAACTGCCCCTGGTAAGCTGGTACAGAAGGTATCACAGCACAACTTGCTTCTGCTTTTCCACCATCACCACCAGCCATACCTGAAACCTTCCATTACTTAAGCAACAAGTAACTATGATTTTGCTGCCCATGCTTCTATCCTTCCTCCTTCATCTTCTGCAGAATTAAGTAGAGGAATAATGACTGCTGAAGATGCCCAGAGGGGTCCCCAAAATCTGGGTCTCAAAAGGATGAAAATGCATCAAAATCAGGCATTGGGGCAAATTAGGGTAAAGACCAAAGTAGATATGAGAGGAAAAATAAAACAGAATCTTTGTGGAAGTATCTGGGCTATTAAAAGGGAAGATACAGAATCAAATTATTAGGACTCAGATCAGTGCATGCAGCAGAAACAGAGAAGAGCAAGTGGGCAAAACAGAAAAGAAAAGAAAAGAAAAGAAAAGAGAAAAGAAAGAGAAAGAAAGAAAGAAAATGAGAGAGAAAGGGAGAGAGAGAGAGAGACAGAGAGACAGAATAAGAGAGAAAGGGAGAGAGAAAGAAATAGGTAGCTCTTGGAAAAGTCCTCTGTTAAACTGACTTTTCTTTTAGGTAAGGTTAGTTCACCTCACTGTGCTGCTTATGTCTTGCCCAGTGTTTGCCAAAAGCATGTGATACAGCTTCTTGAGTAAGCTCAGAATGTGAAATAAACCTGTAGGAAGATCTGACATTTGTTGAATTTTCTCAATAAATAATTTCAGTTCCTTAACAGACACTGAAAATTAGTTCATATCCACTGCTGAATGGCAAGTTTCTGGCTCTTTATTCATGAAACTGTTAGCTACTTAGTGAGGAACAGGGTGTGACACTGAGGATGCAAGTGACAGGAAAAATGGACATGATCTCTATTCCCATAGGATTTATTATCTACTGAGAATGATAGATATCAATGTACTAATCACAAAGCTAAATAATTAATTGAAACTGAAATTAAAGGTCAAATAAGAAGCAATGCATTTCTATGAATGCAAGTAACAATCATGTATGATCGAGACTGAGAGAAGACAGAAAACTTTCCAAAATGGTAAGACTTGAGCTGCGCTCTGGCAGGGGGATGCGGGAGAGCAAAGTCCCACAGGGAGGGAGTGGCATGTGCAATCATCCTGGAACCAGAGGTCCTGAAAAACTTCTGCTCTTATAGAGAGTAAAAGAGTGTGTAGAAATGGAAAACGAGAACATTTTTAAAAGAGGATGAGGCAAGGAAGAAACTATGCAGGCACCTGATTAAGGTTTTGAAATTTTTCTTTAATGATTACTCTAAGATCAGTGAGTTTCCACAGACAAGTAAGTTCCATGATTTTATGGCTTCAACACACATACTGCTCTTACGTTCCTATCTTCTCACAACAACACTTTTGACCAGAGCTGCAAAGCTAGGTCTCAGAAGGAAAGCAGAATTAGAGAGATAAATCAGACAGGCTTTCAACCCTCAAGAACCTACTGTATAGAAAAGAGGGAAGTGACTAGAAAGTGAAGAAGCAGTTTCAAACAGTGATAGGAAAAAGAATGTAAGAAAGAAAAAGAAACAACCCAGAGAGCTAACAGGTGGGGTCTCCCAGCAACCCTTGGGCATGAGGACATTACCAGATGGGTGACATCTAAACTCAATGGACACAGAATAAC
Source organism: Hydrochoerus hydrochaeris (assembly GCA_004027455.1). Classification (NCBI taxonomy): domain Eukaryota; kingdom Metazoa; phylum Chordata; class Mammalia; order Rodentia; family Hydrochaeridae; genus Hydrochoerus; species Hydrochoerus hydrochaeris. The sequence continues at coordinate 286,804 of PVLA01001971.1, forward strand.
TGATATCAATAAGTCCCTAATTATGAGGTGTCCTGTTCTTATCCTCCTTCCAAAGATGTAGAAATTCAGAGTCAGAAATCTTTAGCAATTCACTCAAAATCACAATTAGGATGTGGCAGGTCCCAGATTTGAACAAAAGTATCTATTGGCTTAATGTAAGAAGTGGTAAGGAAGGAGATTAAATTGTAGATTTCAAATCAAAATATTAAGACACGTTATGTGTTGATTTAGACTAATTAAAACTACTCAGAGAAATGTTTGAAGATCGGTGAATGCAACGTCTTATTTGGAGATAAGAACTTGAGCCAAAATAACAGTAACCTCCTTCCTTAAAATGGTGGGATCTTTTATGTGATGAGTATATCAGAAATTAGTAATGCATATGCATCAGGGAACACATTAGCACTTAAATAATTCCAAAAGAACCTGTTTTTATATCATTTGACTTTTCTTCTCTTCCCCAGTAATTACTTCATTTCAGCAAAATCACACTGTGTTATGATTTAACAACTGGAACAGTCACTTAAGCAGTGATATTTTGCAAGCATCTTTCCAACAGTTCCATCAACAATCTGGACTTAAAAGACAGAACAATGAGTCCATTTCATTCAGGGGCCCAAATAAACCACACAAAGGTATCCAGCGATCAATCTGGTATTTAAATTCTGGCCTGGGTATCAGCTACCAATAGTCTTTTAGGAAACATTTAAGTAAAACAGTAGTGGAACTCAGAGGGATGCTAACTGAAATTGTGAAACCATAGAAGAATTTGGAGTGGGGATGCTCTGGTTATACATTGTCATCATACTTGTTCTTTCAAACTTCACTTTTCCCCTCCAAAAGGTTGCAAATTTCTTTCCCCAGACACGTCCAGATGAAGAGATAAAATGTATATACCGAAGCTACAAAATGAAACGCAGAACCCTAATTGTTGCCATGCTCCCAGCAGATCTGAAATTCCAGCCTGCGCTTCATTCGCAGGCGGGTCTTGTTAACCCCCGCACATGTGTAAATAATCAAACGTACCTAGCAGTCAATGAGTGTTTGCTTTGTAAAATGTGTATCTATGTGGAATAAGCAAAGCGCAGAGAATAAACAGTGACTTGTACTTACAGAATTACAGGCTTTTCATCCTGGATCTCTCTTAAATGCTCTTTCTAGGCCCTTTGGTTTGATAGATAAGGGGCTTGGATGCAGATGGAAGACATGGACATGGCTGCTTTATCCATGGAGGATAAAGCATTGGCTTCCCGATCCTTAGAGCCGGTGTTTCAAATATTCTGCATTGGACCTAAAATAGCTTTAAATTTCATACTAAGCCCTGTGTCCCCTTACTTTCTAATCAAAGATGTAATCAATCATCATTTGCAAGGCATTCACTTTGAGAAATAGGAAATGAAATTTCCCAGTGCAGTTTCATTTTAATTTGCAGGGAACCACTGATTCAGTAAAAGGAACTTCTTAAAGGGAAGGTCGTCAAATGCTCACTGGTGGAAACTATGCCTTCCCCTACTCCACTCATTCTGTGAATCCAGTATAGCAGTTAGCAAACTTTACCTGTATAGGACCAGATAGCAAATATTTTGGGCCATATTGTGGCAACTACTCAGTTCTTTACTTGTAGCAAGATAACAGCCATAGGCAACCCAGAAAGGAATGGGTATGTGTGGTCCAATAAAACTTTACCCAAGAATGTTAAAAAATTTAATTCCACATAAGTTTTACAAAGTACAAAATTTTACCTATTTACTTTGAAAAAAAATTTAAATTTTGAAAACCATTCTTAGCTCATGGCTATGCCAAAATAAGCAGTGGGGCTGGATTGTCTTCCTTGCTATAGTTTGCTAACCTTTGATATAGAATAAGATATCTATAATCATTTTTCTACATGGCCTATACTATTAGCAGATTAGCATTTGACAATTAGAATAATTCTTTTTAACAAAACATTTATTTTTCCCATGAAAAAGAAACTATATATTTCCTTGTAGAAAGCCTCCAAAATATTTCAAGATCTAAGAGTAAATCTGCTATTCCCTGTCTAAATTATCATCTCCAAAAGAGGTTTATCTTCTAGTCAATGCTATGCAGCACACCACCATATCTTTAGCACCTGATAAAGGATCCTTTGGGCCGAGTAAACCAGGTCCAAGCCCCTTATAGGACCCTTCAAATTCTCCCTGTCATTGTAGCTTTCATGATTTCAAGCTGTTTCGGCACTTTGGAATCTTCACTCACTGATTCACTGATACAGTAAATACCTTTTGAGCACCTACTGTACTCAAGGCTCCCTGACAGCAGCCTGTTTCCTACCCCACATCATGACATGACTACATGTGCATTCATTTGTTCATTCGACTCAAACCACCTAGAAGCTGCCACTGATCTAATTACTGAGAACAAATAGAAATGAGCCAGTCAGACTCACTGTCCTCGTGGAAGGTTCAGCCTGGTGAGCATACTGTCAAACTATCTCATGAAGGACTTCCACTGTTGACAAAGGCTAGGAATGAAAGGGGAAAGGTTCTGTGAGCTGGGAACTGTTCTCTGCTCCGATACACTGAATGTGCTGAAGTTCCAACATCATCTGAGCTCACACATGCAAACTTTCAGGGATGATCATACTTTGCAGATTCTGGGTAACTAGTCATTCCCATTGAAAGGTTCCTTAGAGGAGCTCTTCCTGTTAAACCACTCTGTAACTCCACTCTCCCAAGCTCTGCTGTGCCCGCTGCTGAGTCCACAGCATGCTACCCTGTATGTCTCCATCTTTAAGTGAGTTCTAGACAAGACATTGACACCTGTCTGATCAGCATTCTCAGCCACCTTTTCTGTTCCCCGGCACAGTTTTAGCCTCAGCAGATACAGTGTTGGACAAACACATGAATGAATACAGGAATAAAAGCAAATGTGCTTCATTGTGGCAGGGCAAGTTCATGATGCGTAGAGATTCACATAAGAAAATATTCATTTTGTGCATTAAAAATGAGTTATTGAGATATTTTTCACTGTTCCCTTCCTTACTTCTTGACACAGTTACTTGAAATGTCAAAATGATTTATTTTGCAGTTTCTCTTTTATTCCTAAAACTTCACCTTTAAGAAGGAAGGTCAACCATTGAACCATCCCAAATTGATTCCCTGCACCTAGCATGCACTAACTGGGTGAAGACACCTGAAGTTTGGCTGGTCCAGTGATGAGGGGCAGGCATATGCAGCCGCTGCTTACACCTCAGTGACAAGAGCAGTCAGGACAGGGTGGAGGTCCCTCACCAGCGTGCTTCAGATGAATTGTGGCCAACAGGGAAGGGGGCTTGGACCTGCACTATAACCTGTGTGGAGGAAGCCAGGGCCATGACAGGAGACAGAAGCAGGAGGAGGCCCCCAGCCCAGAACCCTGAGAGCCCTGATCCAGGAGAAGGAAAAACAAGAGACACTGAGGGCGGCAAACACATAACTTCAGACATGGCTTCAATGGACATTAAGAGATATCTTCAGGACCTTGTAGACTAGCTCAAAAGTGAAATACTAAATCAGGTAAAGCAGGATATGAGTAGAGTAATAAAAGAAATGCTCTCAGGAAGCATCTCTCAGGATGATACAGATGGAAGAAGGGAGGAACACAAAAAAAGGAGAGAAACATTTGATAAAGAACATAAAGAAAATATAGAATACATGAAGCAGATACAAAGAGACTATCAGGAAATTAAAAACTCCACTGAAAGCTGGCAAAACTCCTTAAAAGAAACTAAGGATAGACTATCAAAACTTGAAGACAAGTTGGCAGTGTGTGATCATGAAAGGAAAGATCTCTTAAAAATAACAAGGAAACAGGCATTAACAATACAAAGGCTAGAAGATGACAAGAGAATCTACAATTTAAGATTAAGAAACATGAACAAAGAAGCAAGAATACATACAGGTGAATTACAAAGGCTATTCAAGGAAATAATTAAGGAAAACTTCCCAAGCATGGGAAAAGAAAATGTGTGAGGCATATAGAACTCCAGCCACCTACAACCGAAACAGATCTACACCCAGATATATAATAATCAAGATAAAAGAAATTCAATATAAAAACAGAATATTAAAAGCTGTCAGAGAAAAGAAACAGATTGCCTATAAAGGTAAGCCCATCAGGATCATGGCTGACTTCTCAACACAGACCATCAGATCAAGAAGAGCGAAGTATTCCAAGCCCTGAAAGAAAATAACCTCCAGCCCAGATTGATTTACCCTGAAAAACTGTCACTAGAAATTAATGGAGAAACAAGATGCTTCCATGACAAAGAGGAACTGGGCGAGTTTGTAATCACCAATCAAACCCTACAGAGAATACTGAAGGACATTCTAGAGAGAGAAAAAAAATACCAGGGTTTTAGTAACAGTGGCAGAAAGGCCTCAATGAGTGGGGCAGGCAGGAGAATGAAGGAGAAAACTAGACAAACAAAGCAGAAAAATAGCATAGCAGAAATGAGGCAGAGAAGGATAACTAGAAACTCTAACATTGATGGCCTTGATACGCTATATTGTTAATAGTGCACCAGGATTTAAACCCACCTTACTCACACTACTGCTTAGATGTATTATATTCTGTTCCAGTCATTCTACCTGTACTAGATTTGAGGGCACAGACAGTAATCCCAAAAATAACAAGATACAGTACAGTAATCATCCTTAATTTCCTATTAACTTAATCTAAACCTCTGTAAAACCTACACTGTTTTACCATGACCAATTGTAATTGAATCTGGTTTGTTGGATCACTGTTTTGTATTGATAGATTTTATTCAAAGCTGTTATGATTAATAGTATCAAGTCTGAGAGTATAGGCAACTGCACTTAAAAGGACAAGATCCACTAGAATATCCACAATGGTTTGATTATTACCTGCCTTTGAAGTTTTATACTGTCTACAATGTTTTATTTTTACTAATATTGTTATTTACTGCTATACTCAATTATACTGCTATATTCAATTATGCCTGATGATAGAGACATTTTATTGAAGATAATAAGAAACAACACAGTAATCATTGTAGATCACCTTGTACTGTGGTTTTATACAACTTTTTGGTTTCATGTTTTTATAGGAATGTGTTTTGTTTTGTCTTGCTATTTTGTTTTTTCCTCTATTACAGAAAGTATAGAAATACATGCAGAGATTCTTGCATGCATAGCTGTTTACACTCTCACTGTTTGACTATCTACTTTGTATGCTTTAATTTTGTAACTTGAGCAACTATTTCTAAGAGGACAATATGTAATTTATTAACTAGTGATTTCTTATTGTTTACCTTTTTTTCTGTATTACCTCTACCCTTTACATACTTTTGTTTCTCTTTAAATAAATTTCTAAAAAAAGGAAGTTCAAGGAAGGGCATTTTTTTGGTTGTTGTTGTTGTTTAGGAGCCTGGAGTCCTACCCCTCTTTCAGTCTAACTCTACCTTCAGAAATCATGGAAAATAAGCCCCTTTTTATCTGAGAGGGGAGCTGGGCAGAGAGCAGCAATTTGCTGTGTTCTATGGAGCCAGCCTAAATCATTACTCTCTGTCAAGAGATGGCACCGTTTAACCCCAATTAACTCACATCTTAAGTTCAAGACTTCTGGTTTACTAACATGAATCAATACTCTACTTTATCAATTATGGAAATTCAAAACAGGACATGCCTTTTTGACATTTTTTGAAATTAGTATTACAATCCTGCCGAGCAGGGCACTGTTGGGATCCAGATTCTATAGGTAAGTGTCTAGGTTTAATCATACGATTTTTTTTTCTTTTTATTTGTAAAGTTGATTAAAACTTGCTAGATGCTTTCCTAAGAAAGGAAAGAAGAAAGAACCCAGGCCTGAGTTCCTTAGGGATTATTGTCTTTGAAAATTAATAAGACACACTTAAGAGAACTAATGAGAAACTAATCAGAGATCTCACTCTCTCCCTTTCTTCCCTCAGAAGATCCCAGCCAAAGAACAGGTGTAAATATACTCAGAGGAAATGGAGAGTGGGCAGTTACTGCAAGGAGATGGCTTTGGACCTGAACAGACCTCACCTCCGACATAGATTTGCAAGGCAGGTGCTTATGCCCTGAGCTAAATGCCTGGCCCCTGACATAGATTTGATTGCTTCTCTATAACCATAGTCAATTATCTAGACCTAAAAGACTTACATCGTTCATCAGGGAAGCGAGGATGTCATTCACCATTGCAAAGACTTTTGCATAGTTGGAGTCCTCGGTGCCAGGAACATAATTAGTCTCAATAATTATTAGTTAATATAAGTGTTATATCAAAAAATACCTATTAAGCATCTCTAAGGTGCTTAGAACTATGCTATTTCCTGGGAAGGATATAATGAAAAAGCAAAACATAGTCAGATTTCTCATGAAGTTTAATATGCTCCCTCACCCAGCATAAGTAAATATGCAATTTTTAAAGCAAACATTAAAACAATCTCAAGCTTTATCTGATATAAGGACCTAATCTGCCAAGAATTTTCCTTCTGTATTTGGCACATTGTAGTTGCTCAGTAAATGCCAATTGAATGATTAAATGTCAGTGGAATGGACAGACGGGTGGCAGTAATGAATGTCTCCTTTTTTGGGAACACTGGGATGTGAATCAGAGGGTGCAGGCTTCTGCTACTGTTCTCAAGAGATTGTGTTTGTGGGTGCATGCACAGGCTTTGTGTAATTCACTTTCAGTCACAGAAAATATCCCAGAGAGATTTGAGCATGTTCAGATTCAAATTCTGGAACTAAACTTTCTATCCAGTTGTCATGACAACGGTGTTATTGAGACAATTAGATATTAACCTGAGTGATTGGAAGGGCCAATTGTTTCTAGAGAGGATGTTGGCTAGAGGAAGAGAGTCTTGCTCAAGTACAGGTCCTACATTCATAGTCTTCCATCTCAGAAGGAAGTTACAAATCTATCACTCCTTTTCCTGTACTAGTCGACTAGCATTGATTTAAAAAAATAGTCCTAAACTTGAAGCTTAAACAACAGAAATTTCTTATTTCACAAGTATGGAGACTTGAAGTTCAAAATCAAATGTCAGTAGGGTTGGTTTCCTATCAAAATTGTGAGTGAGGCAGGCCGGCTCTTCTCTCCTGGCCTGTACAAGGCTGTCTTCATGTTTACACAGCATTCTCCTGGTATTGTCATCTCCTCTTTATTCTATGGGGAGCTATGTTCAAAGTCCCCCCTTTTTAAAATAAAGACACTCATTAGATTTCATGCTAATGACTTCATTTTAACTCAATTATATCTGTAAAGATCCAGTCTCCAAATAGGGCCACCTTCTGAGTTAACGGGAATAGAAAGGGGCCTAACTCTGCCATTATACCTTCTCACTGCTAGGAGACACTGAAATTTAACAACTTGCCGGGTGTGACTTTCAAACATTAGAAAGATAGCAGCAATAGTTTTTTTTTGTGTGTGTGTGTGGTAGTAGGGATTGAACCTAAGACTTTTGCACTGAGCTATACAGTGATCCCTCTTTTAGGTTTCATTTTGAGGCAGGGTCTCATGAAGTCACTATTATCCACCCTAGGGTTGAAGTCCTATGTGTGGAAGAACTATTACATATGAATAAAAAGTGAGACTCTATAAGGTGAAGTTTCACATAGTGCAGAGGGCTGTAGCATGGTGCTGTGCTGAGACTCATTTCATTTTATCCAATCATATCCAGATGTTCCACACTCTTTTTATAAGATAATCAGGATCTCAAGCCAAAGATTAATTTTAGTGCTCAGTTCCACTGTAGGAAGGGAAACTCTGTAAGATTCCTAAAATCTGGTTTGTACAGAACATGGAAAGCACAGTAATAAAAGGCCCTAGGTACCTTCCAGGCGATAAACCTATATGGTCACCAAAGCTGTCATATTTGCCTTCTGAAAATGAAATTCTAATTTCTCTTCAAGACCTTCTACAGATTTGTAAGCTAATAACAGTTGGTTAAGAACAAGAGAAATGCCACCCCTCCTTTGATATGTGATTATGAAAAAGAATTATCTTCAAATTCCCTTCAAAAGAGGTGATGTTTATGAATCCACCTTCAGAGTGGAATATAAAGAGATTTGTCAAACACTGGTATGATTCCAATAAAGCAGAAGTCAATAGCTCCCTCCCCTGTGCCATCCTGAATGTGAGTTTAAAAGGAAGTGGTCCTCCTGCTGCAGCCCTGACTTGAAGCCTCCTGGACTTCCCAGGGCTTCCATGGCATTCTTTGCTTGGCTTTTTGGCTTATTAGTTAATTTATTTACTAGTCCCTTGTGGACTTGACTTGAAAAGTAATGAATACAATGGGAGACTTTTCACCTGCATCATCAATCACAACCCTGGCTGGGGCTTTACCCCAGAAATGCCAATGATATCAGGCAGCCTGGGTTTGTCATCAGTGCTTTACTTTGAGAGTTTATGTAAACCAGGCAACTGGCTTTGACTTCCTAATAACGACTGCCTCACAGCAGCTGAGTTTCTTCTGCAGAGAGGGTGGTCAGTCAGTCACAGAGCCTAAAGCCACATCATTCAAAGATGGAGAGATAATAAAATGCTCTTATCCCCTAGGTATTGGTTGCCTGATACATAATGCCCATTGCTTCATCATGCATCCAATTTTCAAATTTAGTATAGTTATATATACTTTACTGATAGGTAAACAGACTCAGGTGAGTTAAGTAACTTTGTCAAACTCTTAAAATGCATTTAGTTTCCAAAATATAGATTCAAATTCAAGTTAACCCAACTCCTCCTATTCTACTATGACTCTGCTCATTTTAACATATCCTTCCAATCCAAATACCTGTTAATTGCTGGCTTGTGCTGCCCTGTGACTCTGAAATCATTCACTTCATAAATAACAAAATATATCAATTTTCTCGATAATGCCCTAAGAGATGGAGACCCAAAAGTTATACAGTTTGTTATGTTTCCCTTCATTTGGGGAAAGATTTACCATTGGTTACTTTACACTCTTCAAGAAAATTTCTGTGAAAGTAAATTTCTCAGCAACAAAAACATGAAGAAGCAGCATCAAGATTTGGATGATCCAGGCTGTTATTTAACCTCTTCTGAAGAGGATTTATGGTAGAGAAAAGGGACAAGTCCTAAAATCAAGAAACTTGAGTTTTAAATTCCCATTTTGTCTTTGGCAGGTTTCATTAGCTTTGGCAACACACCCAAGTCATGAGAAGTTATTCGTGAAACAAAAAAATAGCTTTGCTATTTAAACACCCACACATGCTATGTAACTGTTTTGTGATAATCATTTTAAGGATTCTAATAAAATAAGCTGCTCTATTAGAGCTCATGTAAACCTAAATACTAAAATTGTACATCTTCTATGGGTGAGAAGATTGTGGGTCACAATGGGGAAAGTTTCATAGTAGCAATTGTGAAGTTGAAATCAAGATGAGCAATGTCTGGCTTCATATTCATGCTGTTTCTCTCTTAGATCATCAGAAACATTGTGCTATGATTTCTAGAGATGCAACTTTGAACAAGAAAGTAAGCTTAGTCTAGGTCCTGTCTTTTAGCAAGGTGTCTGATAAAACAGCTAAATTATAGGAGTTCTTTCCGGACCATAATGGGACCAAGATCATTGTCATACGTGGCCAGTCCATTTGACATAGAAATTCCCTGAAAATGAAGGTTCCCAGAAGAGAGAGGTCAGCAGTCATCAGACTCAAGCACAGAATCTATTTTATTCTCAGGTGTATCATGACATATTTTGTTACCAGGCACTTCATCTGCCTTGATAATTTGACTAGTTAGCCATACACCTGTTACACAAATTTCCCACTCCCTATTTGATTACAGTTCCACTTTCCTGGCTATGATTTCCTGTAAGGGAAAATTTATGACTTAGACTAAACAAACAATTTTGGCCTCAGCCTATCTGATACCCAGCTGAGGACAGTGTGCCTTCAGAGTCCAGTGGGTGAGGGATGACTAGCTTTAGTGTCCTTGGTGGTTACTACTTTCTTTTTATCATTCCAGGTTTTTCCACTCCATCTTAGACCTAAATTTGCTTGTAAAAGCAAAATTCAAAAGCTTTACACCATTTCTGGAAGGAAGATGGCTCAAACTATTGAGGAATAGACAAATGTTTATCCAAGATGGGAAGTAGATCTCACTTCCTGATCAAAACCATCTCCACAAACTTCTTCATATGATTTATTTCCATAATTCTGAGATTTATTCTCCTTATTTTCATTCCCTCTACTCTGTGACAGATACTCAAACGCTCCTTATTTCATACTGTAATGTTTATTCAATAATCATAAATTAAGCACCTATAAAAGGGCAAGGTAGTACAGCTATAGTTATAGAAATTCTGCTAACCCCAAGCTGACTATATGAGAGAATCATATTCAAAAAGGGCTAACAAAATGCAGGGCAAAGATTGTGACCAGTTCTCCTGGTGAGATGGAGATTAGAATCTTACTGGACCTTTATTTCTTTTTATTTAATATTTTCTTTCAGCTACCCATAACACTTCAATTCACTTACATACTTAAGGCATCATTCTTTAATAAAGCAGGTAATATTTGTTCTCCAGCTTCTCCTAACCTACTGATTTGAAAGTTATCAAGAGCACTCCACTACTTATAGAATCAAAAAATATACGAAGGGTGCTCTGCAAATCCATGCTATAAGCCAGAATTTTACCTCCTACACTTCCCTTATATTCCGCATATACCCATTCCTTACTCTCCTCAAGGTCACAGGACAACTTGCATTGCTTCTGCTTTTCCTACGCCGCGTAGTTTCTGATGATGGAATTCCTCCCGTGCTTCATGAAAGCCCCAGCTCTGGATTCAGCTCTCTCTGGACTGCTTCCAAACTGGCTATTAATCTTCGCATTGGCTTGTGGGCCAGATCAGCTGTAGTCATGGCTACCCTAGATGTAGCTACTTCAGTCATTCCACTGTCTACCTCTGAGATTACGAGTAGCACCATTCTCATTCAGTGTTCGAAGTTCCGTGACGACGGTCTCCACTCTTAGATGGCTGAGCTCCCTGATGAATTATTCTTACCTTGAGAAATTCTTTCTTCTCTTTCTCTTCCTTTCATCCTCCTCTTTCTTCTTCCTCTTCTTTTTCTGCTCTTTCTCTTCTTTCTTGCCCTCCCTCTCCCTCCTCTTCTTTCTTCTCTTGGGATGCTTAGGATTAAATCCAGAGCCTACAAACTGAGCTACAACTCCCAACATTTTTAAAATTTATTTCTGAGATAGGGTCTCACTAAGTCACTAATTTGACCAGGTTGTATTTGATCTTACAATTCTCCTGTCTTGCCCTTCCACAGCCTGGGATTATAGGTGAGAATTCTTATTATAGAACTAAAATTATCTACCCTAGAATATTCTTAATTTTGGTTCTGCTCTGCCTTTTGGAAGAAAATCCACAAGTCTACCATCCTTCTCCTATACAAAACCTTCTCATAATTGAAGGCAGTCATTTTTCTGTCATCACTACTCTGCTGAGATCTCTTTTCCAACCTAAATAGTCCAATAGCCTCAACTCTCCTGGGAAGACCCTCAAGCTGTTTCCATACCCCACTCAAAAGTGTTATCCCAGTGCAACAGGTAACCATACCTGCATTGCTGTGGAACACATTTCACCTGTCTCTTCCCCTCTTCACTGATTTTTATTAGCCACACTAAGTTCACAACTGGTTTTTCCAGCAGCCATTTCATGCTGCTGGTCATTGTGAGCATAAGGTCAACCACAACAGCCAGCTTTTCTGCAGGGACTGCCATTTAGACAGGATTCTCTATCTAGTATTTGAAAAGTATAATGGAACTCCTGATCTCCACCAGCCTATGAAGTTTTCACCCACTGTTCTGTACCTCTGAAGAATGGTTTGCCTGTTCCACCAAGATCTAAGCACTGAGAATTTCAAAACAATGGGCAAAAACTACAGGTATTGAGAGCTGACCTGAAATATTTAAATGCCATATAATTCCAAAAGACTAAGCTGTCAGTAATAATAATTATATTTTACACATCAATGTAATAATAGCTAATAATGATTCTTTGTATTTATCCTCTGCTTTCCTTCTGAAGTCATTGGCAGAGAGAAGTAAATCTAACATCATTATTAAAAAATAAACCCCTGAATTAACACCAGCATGACACCCCCCCCAAACAAAGCATAATAAAAGGTTCTTTGACAGCACAGAAATTAATGGTTGTGCAAAATATGAACATTTGGCCTGTTGGATTATAATAAAGTCAAATGTCAACTGCAACTAGTCATAACTCCTACCTTCGGGGTAGGTGTTACTTGGATTCCAGTTCTGGAGAAAAGTAAAGTAGTGAAAGTTTACAAACACAGGTCGGTTCAGGCAAGATTAGGTGTTGAAAGGACTGAAGAGAAGGGTGCTATCCAAGAGAATTTTTAAAAGCTATACCACAAGTGATGCCAGGCAGTGCTGTGTCTTTTACTTTAAAACTAAGTAAGTCTCATTTGTATAACTAAGTAAATCAGACATTTTGCTCTGAGTTTTCAGACACACACAAAATAATATTTCTGAGAAACATAAAATCTTATCAGGTCTTGCACTTATCAGTGGACTGCAGATCAGGACCAAGAGGTCAACAAGGTCAAGAACGAAGGCTGACATCCTGGGAGTGAGATATTAGGTACAAATGAGTATAAGGAAATAATTCTTCTGAAACACTGCATCTATTATCATAAAAGTAATTTGCAGAGAAACCACTCTAAGGAACAAAGCCTTAAAAGGAGAAGCAAAGTTCTAATGATAAACTTTTAAACCTACCAGTAGACCAAACAGAGAGGAAATTGTAAATGGAAATTAATTATTTCTAATATTCCTATGGAGTTGTTGATGCAAGAAGAATTCAATGTATTAACAGACTAGCCAATAATCCCTAAACTAGGAGTGAAGACACAGTTTAATTTCTCTCCCTACTTCTCTTTTACACTTCAAGTCCTTCATGTCAATGTGTGTTAAGTATTTATCATGTGCAGAAGGAAATAAATTATGTGATTCTTGAGTAGTTCAAGATCCCTAAAAGAGAGAGGTAAGTATACCAAAAAGGAGACAAACCATTGACAGAAGTCAGCACAGCCTGAGGAGAAAGATGTTGAATAATACAATATGGAGAAAAAGAGTTCTATGGGATCATTGGAAGGATAATTACATGGGGGATAGAAGCAACCAGAAATAAGATTTTAAAGAAGATTGTTTTATTTATGGAGAAAAAGAAACTGAATTAGTCAAGGTTCTCTAGAGACAGAGAATTAATAGGATACAGTATAAAGAAAGAGATTTATTATAGGGGAATTGCTAATGCAAATATAGATGCTAAGTTTCTTGCTATGCTGTGTGCAAGCAACCAAACAAGGCTGATGGCATGGAACCAGTTCAAACCCAAATGCCTGAGAACCTATAGTGTCACTGGTGCAACTCCAAGTCTGAATTTTATGGCCTGAGAACCAGGAGAACAATACCTAAGAGTAATACAAGATAGTTGTTCCAGCTCAAGAAGAAATACCAAATCTACTCTTCCTCCACCTTTTCATTATACTTGAATTTTCTACAGATCAGATGGTTTCTACTCACATTGTAGAGGGCAGTCTACTCTCTGTCAGCTGAGTGCTGTTTTCATCCAGGAACATCTTCTCAGAAATAACCCACACTTCCCCAGCTATCTGGGAATCTCTTAGCCCAATCAACTTCACTCATAAAATTAACCATAATACATCCTTTGGTATTTAAACACAAAAGCAAAGATATTTGAAAGGAATGGAAGATTCAGGGATTTGATTTAAACTGCAAGGAGATATTACACTTACTATTTATTTACCAAGCATATATTTTATAATTGGATACTATTAACATACTCATGGTTATCTTCGGATTTTTATTCCTTCCAAAGATGATGTTGAGCAATATCAAATCTATCATAAGAGATAATTTCTATAGAGTAGTTACTATATGGTCCTCTTTATGGTATTTGCATTGCATATCTTTATAAATTGATTGTATCCTTATCTCAAGTCATTAGTGTCCCTGTAGCCAGGTTCTCTACTCTAGCTTTGTGACACAGATGTCATTGTACTAAATCTGAGCCTAGTCCTCTACATAGTTTGAGGCACTCTCTCCCACTCTCATTATCTGAGAATAAGCCTACTAAAGAATGAGACACCTTGTAGAAGAAAATGCACTTGTCCCAGCCAAGACTATCCATGACTGATTTTGATTGAATCAACTCTCACACATAGGAAAGAACATAGATGAGATCAGCAAGATGGCTTACTCATTTGGTAACTAAGTATGCATGAGTAAATAAGCCCAATTGAAGCAGAAAAAAATTCCCAGATAACCCACAGAATCATGAGTAATATAAGTAATGGTGATTTTAAGGCTTTAAATTTTGTCAGTTTTCTTATGCAGCAAAAGCTAGCTGATATACATATACATATATTCCTCCCAGCAAAATGGGAATTTGGTTCTATTATTCATTCCCATTTCATGGAGGAAACTAACCAAAACTTTAAAAATGTTAACTCCCTGATGATGCCAAATCAAATATAGCCAATATTTTAATTTAGTTATTCTCTCGAGGCAGAATTCTTAGGAGATCTATTACACTTCCTGTCTGTTATGACACAAATTTTGTAGTCAAACTTGAAATAAGCAAAATCACACACACATGGAATAGCAGAAGCAAAATACAAAGCCAGGATTTCCAGGGTCTAAGCCTTCCAACTCTACAGTGTTATGCTCTCCTACACAAATGGGAAACACTGAAAATTAAACATCATCATAAAGAAAGGCTGAGGACAAAATGCATGATCCTGGCCACCAGACCCAAAGAACCATTTCTATCTATGGTTCATGGATTTGCAGTAACCCTGCACCTGGGTGAACATGGCTAGTATATGAGTTCCCCCTTTAGGAACATCAGGGCAGCAGGAAACTTTCAAATGAGCCATAACCCAGGAATGAATTTAGAATCTGTGTTTTCAACCAAGTAACATACCTCTCAGCAGAAAATGGTCTTCTCTTTCCTTTAAAAATAAATTCAGAATGAATAAACCTCGAAAACTTCAGGGGCCAGGTCAGGAAGTCTCTTCATGCAGTACATAAACACCAACTGTGTGGAATCTCGAAGTGTTCATATTTTTCTAAATCATAAAATATGTCGGCAAACTTCACTTCCACGAGGACCCCTACCATGAGGATAATCTTAATCCAGCACAAAGGAAAAATATTTACAGGAACTGAGTCCAGAAGTTGCTCTCCCCTGTGCAATGTGATATACTGACTACCCTGATTATATGACAGTTTGATGGGCGTAGTAGAAAAAAATGCTTAGGTGCATAAATATTAATGCTTAGGTAGTGATTTGTGTAAATTGTATAGCAAAAACAAAAGTACAGATATAATTTTTCACATATTTTGCCTTGTCCACAGCATATATTATTCTCTGTACCTGTTTTCCATCTCTATAGCTCGGTGGTGGGACTAGAAACCATATTTCTCTTCTATCGAATTCTCATAATGGGTTTTTTGTTTGTTTTTCTTTTCTCTCAGGCTCCCCTTTTTCCTTTTTAGAATCAGAAGAGTATTGAACATGGTTTGCAAAGTGACATAAAAAATTATAATAAAGATTTAAAAGGTTATTTTCTGAGTATTGTAGAATACAGAAGGAATTCAGTGGCAATATAAAAAAGGCATGAATGTATTTCCAAAAATCTTTTAAAATGTTTCATTCTATTCCAAATGATGCAGTTACATGGAAGAAAATTCTCCAGTTATCTTCTGACATCATCTGTTATTAAGGAAAAAATGGTGTTCTTCCACTCCCAAAATTCTAGAGAAAATTGCTCCCAGCAGTAAGATTGAAAATGAAATCCTTCCTCTTCCTTTGTGTAGGTGAAAGAGAAACTGAATTCCTTTTCCTGCTCCCTGCATACCACACGTTCTACTATTCCCATTATTATGCAGACCTTTTCTTCCTTAAGTAAGGCTATTGTGTTTCTCTGCTTCTTTTGGGCACCAAGTCTCTGTCCTTAAATTGCTGTACTGGAACCAAATTGAAAAGACACTCATTATGACTCACTATGGTTGTTATTTACCTACCTGGTTCTCCTTGACCCCAGAGGAACTCTGGACCAGGTTACAGTGTTCTCTTTGCTGGATTAATAGTATATAAGGTTTGCAGCACAATGGTCACCCCAAAGACGCATCATCTGCCTCATCAACAAATATCTTCTGGATCCATCTCTCTACTGTTGGATTTTGTGCTTGGCGCCGGAATAGGTAGCATTGTGGGAGGCAGCAAAACACGCACTTTCTGTGGACACAGTGTGAGGTGAGACAGAGTTAATAAAGAAAGAGATGTACAAAGTAATGTGTGTTCTAAAGGGAATATATATGGTGGTGCAATATAGGGTAACTCTACGGCAGAGAACTTCACTAAGGAGATAGCATCAAAGTTCAGTCCTGGTTGATGAGGCCGAGCTAGACATGTGGAGCGGAACAGAAGAATCTTCCAGTGAGAAGAGAAAAACAACTATAAAGGCCTTCAAAGGAGAAGGAACTTGGCCTGCCTGAGAAGATGGAGCAGGTGGGAGATGAGGCTGGCAGACGGACAGGATCCCAATCATGTAGGTCCTGCCAACACAGAAGTACTACAGTGTATGCAAAGAGATGCTTTGAAAGGGCTGCAGGCAGAGACAAAGCATGATCTAATCCTACACAATCTCACTCAGTACTGGGGGTGAGGCTTCGACAGCCAGGCTGGCTCTTCAACTTCATTGCTGTAATCACACCACCATTCCCACCACAGGGGTCCTGTTTGCTGTGCCTTGTCCTCTACTTGCCTGCCCCTTCTTATCTTTGACCACGGTGGTCATGACTATCTTGATATTTCTTCTCAGTTACCCCCCATATCAAGGTTCAAAAAGCTCAAGCAGTTACAGCTGATAAACCTGTCTCTGCATGTCACATGTTGAAACTGATTGTAACTATCAGCTCCAAGATGCAGATAAGTTTCCATCCTCTTTTGGTCTTTACTAGCCACTCAGATCCTGAATTACACTGTAGGAATTCAGATTATAATAGCTGTTCTGCTGCTCAATATTCCTAAATACAACATCCCCAACCCAAGGCAGAAATCTATAAACAAGATATAGGTTCTTTACCCTGTTCTGCTCATCTGAATCTTAATTGTAATAGTTTCCCAATCCTAATTAGATAATTATTCCTTTCTTCCTTTCTTGCTCCTTCCTTCCTTCCTTCCTTCCTTCCTTCCTTCCTTCCTTCCTTCTTGCTTCTTTTCCTTCTTAACTCCCTCTCTCCTCTTATATGCCTTCTATTTTTCCTTTCTTTTTCTTCTATGTTTAATTTTCATCCTTCCTACTTTAATAACTAGAAGCAAGATGCAGTCCTTTAAGGGATTAATGAGCATCATAACCCTGCTAGTAATACTAATAATGTTTTTTATAATAACATGACTGTAGCTGGCACATTGAATATTTAAATGTGCTATCTATTAAACCAGGCCCCCTACATATATGTAACCTTATAAATACACATAAGTCTAACTGATACTGCTAATATCTCTACTTTAAATGCAAAGAACTTGAAATTTGTAAAGATTAAGTTACTTATCATGGTCCAGTGAAAAGGCTGTATTCTTCACACACTTTGATTGGCTTGTACTGTAAAGTATGACTGGCCCTACATTGTCTTTTCCCCTGAAGATTTCAGAAAAAGTACATATCTAAAGAAAAATATCTTAAACTCTCATCTGGAATAAGATAGGTGAAATTAATTTAATAAATATTCAATCCAGTGCTGATATTGGTTCAATCATCATTTCAGTACTGTTGACCACTCTTGGCTACAATGTCCAATGTAAATTTCAGGTCCACCTGGACAGAGCTCCTGTGTGTTTCTGTGTGTGTGAGTTCAAGTGTACTTTTTACTATTATTATTATTTTGTCTTTTATAGATAGGGTCTCGCTATGCAGTTTAGGCTGGCCTTGAGCTCACTTTATAGCCCAAGCTGGTCTCGAACTCGCAACAATCCTTATGCCTCAGCCTCCTGAGTGCTGGGATTACAGGTGTGAGCCACCACGCCCAGCTCTCAAGTGTACTTTTGCAAATATGTGTATGACCTTACTCTGTATCACAGACCTTAAACCACTCTAGATTCTACATCTCACAGTCCAAGGCCTTTATACACAGCTAAGGATGTGGCTCACTGCTTTGTTGAGTGTTTAAACAAAGTTCTCTGCTTTACCAGCCTGAATGGCCCATCTCTGCCACACACTCTCCTTCCAAAGTTGGTAATGTTAATGATATCCATGTTGGGAAGTGTAGGGAGCAGCATGATAGCTTCATGGCTGCCGCTCCATCTCTCCCTCCTGTGGGCGTCCAGTGCGTCGGCCTACATTTCCCAGGATCCTCTTGCCCCACCCAGGAAATGACAGTGACCCATCCGTAACTTCCCGCCCCTGCTTCTTTATAAGCCAGGAGCATTGTTCAATAAAACGAGGTTTGATTGGGAAACTTCAA